>VUQS01028375.1:3673-13911 GCA_015108495.1 Heterochromis multidens | reverse complement strand
TCTGACAGTTCAGGAGTATTTTGCTGCTCTCTTTGTTTATCACAGTTTTGCAAGTAAAAAAATTGATTCTGAAAGCCTCAAGGATTTCATGCTAAAAGGGTCTGAGGAAGAGCTCAAGTGTATCTTGGAAACAGATCCAGTGGATCTACCTTTGAATGAACTGATTGAAATTGCAATAGGTAATTCAGCTCCGAGAACAACTGGAGAACTGGACATGTTCCTCAGGTTCCTTATTGGCTTATCTCTACAAGCAACACAAGAACTGCTTCAAGGCCTGATTCAACAGACAGAAGAGCACTCTGCAAATATTGAGGAAATTCGGACAAGTCTATTAGAAATAGATTTATTAGACTGCTCAGCTGACAGATGTCTAAACCTTGTCCACTGCCTGACTGAGCTGAAAGACAGTTCCCTACACGATTCAGTGCGGCAGTATCTGAAACCAAATTCTTTTCCTGATTCACCGCTCTCCCCGGTTCAGTGCTCAGCTCTGGCTGACTTGATTCTAATGTCAAACACACCTCTGGATGAGTTCAATCTCAAGAAATACAGACCATCAGCAAAAGGTATTTTTAGACTTCTTCCAGCTGTGAGAAACTGCAGAAAAGCAAGGTGAGTTTGTGCTGTATGCAAGAATGTTAAACAGGTTACATTTATAATATAAATTTATATATAAATTGTGTGGATGGTTTCTAACTGAACTTAACAAAGGAGCTCTTTGCATCTAAGAACGTGTGGACTGATTCCCATGTAAAGGACTCAACATGGATTTTCTGCCACAATTCAAAGGATGTGACTTTTATGCTCACTCCTGAGTGCCTTTTTTAAGGCCTCTTTTCTACTCCCTCATGCTACAGTTACTCTAGAGAAAACAGTGGTTGGAGACTGTGGCATGACCAAAATTATTGCAACCACGTGTCATTGCTTTTGAAATGGTTGCTTTGAAGATAGGGTCCAGGTCTGTGACCGCTTGCAGTCAGTTGCCATCTTCAATGCGGCTTTGGTCCATCAAGACAGCTAGGCAATTAAGATGGAGTCAGTCTGCTATCAGTTTGTGCTCAGTTTGCAGTTGAACAGGTTGGCAATTGCATGCAATATGTTTGCAATAATACGACAATTAACTGTGATAAATCACAAATCTCTTGCCATCTGTTGCAAATTTGTTGCCGTCTACACCAGAGGCTATGGGTGGACTGGCAACTCGGAAGCACTGGGATATTTCCCTGTGGCCTGAGGGCCGTTTTGGACTGCTGTGAACAGTCAGCTTGATGAGCAAAGAGTTTACAGACCCTTACTTCAGGTGAGACTCTCTCAGCCTCTGACTGGGCTGTGGGTTTACTAAATGGAGCAAATAAATTTATAAACAGACCAGCGTTCTACTAAGAGCAGCGCAAATTTGCAGCTCAAAAACAAAAGAAGGAAGTAATGTCCTAAGAAAAATGATACAGCGTGAGCTCAGGTGTTTCTCTCTGAAAACAACATGGCACTTCAGATAAATTAAAAATAAATATAATATAGTAAATGAAAGGAGGCTGAAGAAGAATCAATATGTTTTTGATATAAGGGTAAACTCTTCTCCTAAAATTGCTGGGGACTCTGTGGTCCTGAGGACTGAGACTCAGGTGGCGCGCAGGATTTACCCAGAGAAGATACTGTATGTTTTATTACAAACTATTCCACCTAATGAACCTGAAATTTGAAACTAACCTGTACAATGTGTAGAACAACTTAAAACATTATTTACCATCAAATCCCAAGCTGTCTGTATGTTAATGAAGATACTGTTACTCTGCCATGTGTAAATGTGCCTGTGTAACACTATACTGTATGTACTTAAAGTCAATAGTACATATTGTAACTTTCAGACATTAGTCTTTCACATTAATACAGTCCTATCAATAGATGCATTTTGACAGATGTGGTATCATATATCAGCATGTTATGAAATAGTGCCTATCGAGGGAAGTAAAAGAAAGAAAGAAACATGGAAATCACTATGTTTGCATTGCTGAGAAAGGGCAACCAGACATGTTTTCATTGTGTACCATGTATGTGTCTTGTGCCAGGATTAACTCCCTCCTTTCCTCATGCTCCATGTTAAGTTTATTATTGTGGAGCAGGATTATATATATAGGCCTTGGCTCTAAGCACTAAGAGTGAGGACTGAATAAACAGGTACAGAACAGAGCCAAAGTCTTGGCATTGCACTCACAGCTTTGAACCATCCAGTTACGCACTTGTTCTGATAACATCTCCACCTCTCATTCCAATTCTGAGCAGTAAATTGCTGGCCGCAAACTAGCAATTCATGTTTGTATAAGTTATTATCCTTGCTTAGAGAAATAAATATTGAAGCAGATGAGCTGTGCTCATTGGCACAGACTGACTTGATTGAAAGTTGTGGCGTTTGTAAATTAGATGGTAATTATTTGTAAAAAGTCCAAGCCAGACTGTGACTGTTTGGAGACAGGTTGCTGAGAGGTTGCCACAACTATTCACAATCAATTGCAGACACAAAAGAATTTAATGCAGTCACTCTGCAAACACTGATTTTTCCTAGTCGCAAGGAGATTTCATCCCATTTTTACTCTAGTGTGATAAAGGCTTTACTGCAGCGACGTTTTGCAACACTAGCTAATGTTAGCACAGGAATGGAGTCTGCTAAAGTACACAAATGGCTGACTCCCACCACAACACAGACAAAAAACAAAACAAAACAAAAAAACAACTGGTACATAGAAAAGTGCATCTGTCAGACAAACAGAACATAATGAACAAATCTAAAAATTGGACAAAGAGCTGAGAAGGGCAGCTGCTGGGGTATTATAAGAGTTGCTTCAGGACAGAAATATTGGAGAGTGGCACAGAAGGCAACTATACCACAGATGGCACTTGAGGAATATTGTAATGTATTCACATTTATATAACACATTTCTAGACTTACTGACCATTACAAGCACTTTAACTTTAAGTCACATTTAACCATATATTCTTACAGCTCTTGGTGGAATACCTTTCCGAGTCTGACTTTCCTAGAGCATACATTAAATTGGTTGAGGACAATAATGGTCAAAAGCCCTATCAGTTTGAGCCATTGGCTCCAGCTCAAGTAATACCTGAAGCTGGAGCTCAGGAAATACAAGTGCTAGAGAAGTATAGATTGAGTTGAGGGACTGACCTACCATCTGCAACCAGAGCCATATGAGGGCGTGAAAGGAATCAATACAGCCCATAAGACTAAACCTAAAGTACCTCTAAAGTGTGGCATATCTATCACACTTGATTACACGAGCATTCAGAGAGTGCAACTCCCCCCAAAAGGCAAGGACTGTACTAAAACTTTGATGCTTTATGATGTTTTTATTACAACATGCTGACGTCAATCAAACAAACAAAAACAACCTGTTCAGCTCATGCTGTGGGGTGTTATGGGTGTTATTACCACCATTACCAATCTGTGTGTCACAAAAGGAATATTTTAAACATCCAGTGGTTGCTTTTTTCTTTAGCATATTATTGTGAACTGACTGCGATATAAATAAAATTTCTGTGAAAAATTTAACAGATCCTAAGTTTCTAGTGCTGAGTTAGGGAAAACTGAATTCCTTTCCCCTGTGGAAATCAGTCAGAGTGGACATAGTATCAGACTGCAGATGGAAAGGGGGTATAATGAGTTCACAGTTGCCTGATATCAGTGTAGCAGATGATTTGTATGCTTCTAAAACTTGATCTCATATTGAACAATTATCTTCTTTTATTTCTGCAGAGTTTCAGGCTTGGATCTTAGTGTTTGGGAATATAAAACTATCTCTTCAGCTCTTTGCATGCCACGCTCGGTGTTGATTGAACTGCACCTGGTCAATAATACATTTTACAGCAGGATTCATGAAGGTGCAGAGATCTTGATTGATGGACTGAAGAATTCTCAGTGTAAACTGGAAGCGCTTAGGTTAGTAAGACTACTATTTTTTTGTGATTGTTTTGTTACCATTTCTTGTGATTTTTTTTTTGCAAGCAGTGTGTATATACATTCATGTGAAAAAGTAAGTTTTCACTGGATTCTATGTAGTGCTGTGAAAAACCAAGTACACCATTACTGCTTCCATAGGAGTTAAGAGGGTAAGTAGCAGCCAGGTGCTGCTAATCAAATGCACTTGATAATGTGACCACCAATATAAAAGCAGTAGTTTTGGCATTTTGCAGGTCTGGAGCATTCAGGTTTGTGTTAATACAATATCACAATCTTTCCAGAAGTGGACATCCCAGCAAATTTACCCTAAGGTCAGACCGTGTAATGCTCGGACAAACT
Organism: Heterochromis multidens; assembly: GCA_015108495.1. Taxonomy (NCBI): domain Eukaryota; kingdom Metazoa; phylum Chordata; class Actinopteri; order Cichliformes; family Cichlidae; genus Heterochromis; species Heterochromis multidens. The sequence goes on along the minus strand of VUQS01028375.1, from coordinate 9,602 downwards.
GCAAAAAAATCCAAGAGCTACATCTCAGACTCTACAGTCCTCAGTTAGCATGTCAGATATTAAAGTTCATGACAGTACAATTAGAAAAAAACTCAACAAGTGGGGTTTCTTTAGAAGGGTTGCCAGGAGAAATCCTCTTCTCTCTAGAAAGAACATGGCAGCACAGCTTGGATTTGCAAAGTTGCATCTGAACAAACCACCAGACTTTCTGAGTAATGTCCTTTAGACAGAAGAGACCAAAGTGGAAATGTTTATCCATAATGTACAGAACCATGTTTGGCAAAAAAACAAACACCTCATACCAACTGCTAAGCACAGCTGTGGAGAAGTGATGTTTTATGCTTGTTTTGCCCAGGACCTGGGCACCTTGCAGCCATTGAATCGACCATGAACTTCTCTGTGTGCCAAAGTATTCTAGAGTTAAATGTGAGGCCATCTGTCTGACAGCTAAACTTGTCAGAAATTGGGTCATGCAGCAGGACAATAATGCCGAGCACAGCAGCAAATCTACAACAGAATGGCTGAACAAGAAAAGAATCAATGTACCAAAATGGTCCAGTCAAAGTCCAGACCTCAACTCAATTGAAATGCTGTAGTGGAACCTGAAGAGAGCTGTGCATAATCGCATGCTAGCAAACATCAATCAACTGAAGCAACGTGAAGAAGAGTGGGCCAAAATTATGCCACAACAATGTGAGAGACTGATAAAGTTGTACAGAAAACAATTACTTCAAGTTATTGCTGCTAAAGGTGGTTCTAAAAGCTTTTTTATAGGACTGCATGGACTCCTGTGAACACTTTTTTTTTCTTTTCACATGACTGTGTTCATCTGACACTTCTCACCTGTTGTCCTCTATTCTTGCAGTCTTTCTGGTTATGGACTCTCAGAAACACAGACCGAAAATCTAGCATCAGCTATCAATTCTGTCATCTCAAATCTAAAAGAACTGGAGTTGAGTGGCAACATACTGAGGAGCTCATTATGTTCTGTGCTCTCCGTTGGACTAGGCTGCTCTAAACTGGAGAAGCTCAGGTCAGTTTTAGATGTTATTCCTTATCTAGGACTTAGCATCATGCCCTGAGATGCCCATGGAAATAGACTGAACAGCAGCGACGGTATTGCCTTCCATTCCTGCCTCAGTCCTGCACCAACGTGTGTGTGGGGAAGCCCAGCTATCCACTGAGCACTTCTCTTGCATTCTAAAACGTGGACAGCTGACAAATAGACCTTAAGAGTGGAAAATGAGCAAACTTTGCCCAGTAATTCCAGAGGGAAAGTAAAACCTTGGAAAGGAGCATCTCTCTTCTGACAAATATGTGACACTTAAATGCATATGCACTCATCGGCCACTTTGTTAGGTACACCTTACCTGTTCAACTACCCTGTGATTGGCTAAATATCTAATCAGCCAATCGCATTGCAATTTAGTGCATTTAGGCATGTAGATATGGTCAAGATAAGCTACTCCAAACTGAGCATCAGAATGGGGAAGACAGGTGATCAAGTGACTTTAAATGTGACATGGTTCTTGGTGCAAAATAGGCTGGTCTGAATATTTTGTAAACTGCTGCTTGGTGGAGAAACTTGCAGTGGCGGGCTGCCATTGAGCCACTACTATCTTGGCCATGCCTTTTTCCTGGGCTTTAGCTGCTGGACTAGACAGCCAGGGGATAAAACTGGTGGTCCTGCAGACCTCATCCATCACCCTGGCAGGGTTCTCTTTGACCAGCAGTGCCTCATGCAGTTCTTGCAATTTCTGTGCTTCATAAGCCTGAAGCATTGATGCTTAGTGCATGACCATTAAACCCTGGTAAATGAAGTGTGAACCAGAATTGCTTACTGTGGACAGCACACTTGTATGTGAACAGTAATGTTTCATCCTTTCATGCTTGCTCCATATGCTTCAGGTGGTGAAGTGCAAATGGATTCAGGAGATGAATCTGGGTGGATTAATTGGCTTTTCATCCATGCTCCCATTGTCTTTTACTGCAGTGTTGATATTCTTCAGTGTGGTCCTGCAAGAATATACTGATGTATTGCATTGAGTGAACCAACCAAAAGGAAACTGTAACTTCTTTTAACTTCTTAATTATGGAGTTCCACAGGGTTCTGTGCTAGGACCAATTCTATTCACATTATACATTCTTCTCTTATACAGTATTAATAAAAGGCATGGCATACGTTTTCATTGCTATGCAGATGATACCCAGCTTTATCTATCCATGAAGCCAGATGACACACACCAATTAGTTAAACTGCAGGAATGTCTTAAAGACATAAAGACCTGGATGACCTCTAATTTCCTGCTTCTAAATTAAAATAAAATTGCGGTTATTGTACTTGGCCCTAAAAATTTTAGAAACATGGTGTCTAACCAGATACTTACTCTGGATGGCATTACCTTGGCCTCCAGTATGTATATGTAGGACTGCTTTCTTGCATTTGCGCAATATCTCTAAAATGATAAACATCCTGTCTTTGAGTGATGCTCAAAAATTAGTTCATGCATTTATTACTTATAGGCTGGACTATTGTAATTCACTATTATCAGGCTGTCCTAAAAACTCTCTGAAAAACCTTCAGTTGATCCAAAATTCTGCAGCGAGAGTACTGACAGGGACTAGAAAGAGAGAGCATATTTCTCCTACATTGACTTCTCTTCATTGGCTCCCTGTGAAATCCAGAATCAAATTTAAAATCCTTCTGCTCACATACAAGGTCTTGAATAATCAGGCCCCATTTTATCGTAAAGACCTCATAGTACCATATCACCCCAATGGAGCACTTCGATCTCAGACTGCTGGCTTACTTGTGGTTCCTAGGATATTTAAAAGTAGAATGGGAGTGTCAGACACTTTCTCTTCGCACACTGCTGCCAACTGCTACTGCTCTCCGCTCCTCTTCTTCCGGGTCCCAGCGTGCTACTAAAATAGGAGAGGCATGATCAGAAGATGTGCACCAGGCGCGTTGGCCAGCCTCCCCTGACACTGCCCCCTGAACCCACTGCACCACTCCTCCCCTGCAGGCGAGCCAGGCCCCTCTTCTGTGGAACTAGCTCCCAGTTTGGATTCAGGAGACAAACACCCACTCTACTTATAAGATTAGGCTTAAAACTTTCCTTTTTGATAAAGCACATAGTTAGGACTGGATCAGGTGACCCTGAATCCTTGCTTAGTTACACTGTTTTTGTCATTTGGCACTATATAAAATAGAATTGAATTGAATTGGATTGAATTGGATTGAATTGTTGAACTATAGCCATGCACAGGAGCTGCTATCTGTGACATCCTGCTACAGAGCTGGATGGAGTGCATGTATAAAGAAATGTTACGGTTGTCACTTGTTGGCTTTGCAGCTGATGGCACAGCTGCTATAATGTGCCAGTACAGAGAAGCAGCCACACTTCTGTGTGAAAAAGTCAATCCTGACTGTCATTAACTGAATGAATCACTTGTTAGAACATGCAGTCTATGATGTTGTAAAACAACACAAAATTTGCAGTGATGTGGGTAAATCAGCAGTGACACACCACAGATGACCCCATTACGTTACAGTGACAGGGGCAATAAATAATAAATACACTAACAGGCTTTTTGGGCTCTAGATTGACTGCTTTGTGAATTATTGAGGGAAAAAACATCTTACCTGTGTCTTTTTTCATAAACTGCACCGTAATTGTAAGAAATTTTAACCATATTAACCTGTAGTGATGTGTATTCCTTTGTAATATTAATAATCACATGAGCAGACCGTCAGCAGTTTGAAAGACTTTAATCCTGATCAGGGACTCCTTCACATGCAATATAACAAGAAGGAGCCCCGAGTACTGTGCCATTCCCTACTTATACACGTTCAAGCTTGACATCTGTTTCACATCAAAGAGAGACTTGCATGTAGTTATCTGTAGCTTGGCTCCAGCGACTCCTTATACACCACTATAGAAGGCCATCATTGACAGCTATATTATCTTGTCCACCTCAATTGATGTTAACCACCTGCTACATACCAGTTCATAACCTTTCTGTGTCTACTCCCTGTTCATACACATGTCAACCTCCCAATATGTGATATATGTGATGTGTGGACCCTCTGAAGGTCATACCCCTAAGACTACATTGTTGTGCAACACCATATGTGGAAGTATCAAGTGAGACATTTAAATGAGAATATTATTTACCTATTGGATGAAAAGGAAAGCGTCCCAACATTAACCCTTGAGTCAAATTCCTCTCTGCAATGTAAAATTGTCTACTACCATTTCCTCCAGCACTTTTTTGTGTTGCGACTAAAAGCCTCCAGCTCATTGTTTCATTGTGAGAATAACAGGCAGTTTGGTAAAAGTAGACTGTATATGTATCTATATCTATCTATCTAATCTAATGCTGTTTTATGCTTTGTAACAAAAGACTGAACCGAAATCCTTGGGCTGCAGAAATCTGCGAAAAGTTAGTGGCAGCATTCACATCCAACACCTGTTACCTGAGAGAACTGGAACTAAGCTACACCAATTTTAAGGACTCCAAAGTGGAGATCCTCTCAGCTGGGCTGATGAACACGAACTGCAGACTGAACACATTAAGGTAAAACACTCCATTTTAAAAACTTTTATGTATGAATTGAATTCTTGAAAATCTTCTGTCACATTTTAGAGTTTTACAGAGCACAGAAACCTCCCTGCTCAAGGTTATTAACAACCTTATTTTAGTGGTCAGCAGGGAGAGAGCGCAATTTGACTTCTTTGATTTAAGCACAACTTTTGACATAGAGTATCATGGTACTGTAACTAGCCATCTTAAAACATGGGTTGTCAACAAAGACCTTGCACTTGGTTAGTTCAATTTTACTGTTTAAAAAAAGAAACCCAATTTGTTCATCATAGGTAATTACTCATTGTCTATAGCTTGCATTACATCACCACAAGGTTCAATTTCAGATCCTTTCTTCTTGCACAAACTTTTATTTTCTCCAAATGAAAAATCATATTGTTCAGTTATTTTTCATTTTTGCCATGTGCTCTTTAGATGTTATGATGCTGGTAAATTGTTTATAAAAAATAATTGGAATTATTGTAAAATAATCAATTTGTTTTTAATATTTTCCAAATACACAATTTCCTGTTATATTAAGCAACCAAATTACATTCCAACATTTTTCATTCAGTCTCAGTCACAACAAACTCACTCAGAAAGGCTGTGAGACACTGGCCTCAGCACTCAGCTTCAGAGCTTCCCAGCTGAAAGAGCTGGACCTGAGCTATAATGACCTGCAGGACTCAGGGGTGATGGCACTGTCTAATGCACTAACGCACCCACACTGTTCATTAAAAACACTCAGGTCAGTGTCAATTCACATGATGTTATCACAATATATCTATATGGAGCCTCTGGGGTACTATCATGCTGTTGCAATGCATTGCAATAATTTTTACATTTACAGATGCTTGAGAGGTTCTTATATAAGCACCACCATGGAGTCTCTTAGTTACATTAGATGGATGAGTGTTTTAGTTTTAATCTCTTAACATATTCATATGACTACAGAATAGAAACGATCAGTTTGTGAGGTATATGGTGATAGTCATAATAGCAAATGAAAATCGGTGCTGATAAGAGCATCTATCACACTTCTAAAATGCCTGTTTGATTTCTGTAGGCTGTCATTTTGTAAAGTGACAGGAGATGGAGGCTCCTCTTTGGCTTTGGCTCTAAACTCAGACTACTGCAGCCTCAAAGATCTGGACCTCAGCTTTAATAACCTCACTGAAGAAGTAGTCAAGCTACTGACTGAAGAACAGAGGGATTCATGCTGCAGTCTGGAAAATCTCAAGTATGGAAAAAATCCTGTCTAACAAAGAAAGCTTTACACTTAATTTAATATTGATTTCTGACTCATTTTAATTTGCAAGATCCACTTTTATTGTTCTCCATA
>VUQS01028373.1:0-30336 GCA_015108495.1 Heterochromis multidens | reverse complement strand
CCACAAAGACAGCTATTTATTTCATGCTACATAAATTAGAAACCACTTCATTGACTAATCCCATAGGTTAAACATCTGGACCTCCATCATGTTGGTTTTAATCTAAACATAACTAACTACAAAGATTCCCAAGGCTCACAGCGTCTGTCGAGTCTGTGCTGCCCGACCCTCTGTGATGAAGGACCGGCCTGTCGTCCCAGTTGGACAGCAGCGTTAATGCTAAGAGACAGATACCTCGTTAGCAGTGATAACATTCGCCTGAGGGCAAACATCTATTGTTAGCATGATAGCATGGGCCCACAGGGGATGGTTATTTCCAGTGTGAGCTTGCTCAAGGGGGCTGGTCTTACTGTTAGCATGTTAGCGTTGGCCACAGGGAACTGCACCAAGGACACACACACACAGAAAACAGAGGAGGACATCTGTCAGCACATATGTTTCTGATCTAATACTGATGTATTGATTAGTAAATTGGTGGATGTTTAGCCATTTCTGAACCATAAACAGAGATGATTATGGACTGTTAAAGTTTTCAACAATTTGATTTGAAAACTGCAATAACTGGATTATTGTTTGAATTGTGCTCAATGAATCTGTGGACTATTTATTACAAAGTTCTCTCTGAACTAACACAAACGGATTCAATCAACAGCTCCACAACTGGAAGGCCAAAATGAAGAACCTACCTATTAATGCGCTCTAAATTTGAACCAATCAGAGTAGGGTTAGTTCCAGTGTGGGTGGGTGAGACAACCTGGAGACTCAACCATATCTGCATTATATTTTTAAATGAATAGCAATTACACAAGCTTATAGGTAAATTATTGCCAAAAGCGGAGCTGATGTTTCAGTAACCTGATGCACCAGATGGTTTGTTACGCAGAACCATCTGGAAGGTCATCACTGGAAACAGTTTGGAAAAGGGCAAGCACTAAAAAAATAGGTTACTGGATTAGAAACGCGTCTGATACTGTGTATCACCTTTTGAACTCTGACTATTATTAACTTTGACAAATGGCATCAGTGAACCACTACCAGTGGAACCAGTCAGTACATTGAGCATGAAATCAAAGTCAAGCTCAAATTCCGGTAGATCGGCTTCATGCTGTCCGCCCACATCCGCTGATAGCTCAGCTGATTCCCTGCTAAGCTTCCAGATGTCAAATGTCATACAGGGTTCACTATTTATGCAGCTTTAGCCTGTTTTTGCACATCCACAAGCCGCTTTGGAACCCAACTCCACCCCAGCTCCTCTTTCAGTCTGAGTCTGACTTAACCAATTACAGCTCCATAGAGAAAAGCCTTTAATGATTAAATACTCTCCATCTCTGATATAGTCATGTGAAATTGAAAGTTTTCAGTTAACACACACGTGAATACTTCAGCTCAACAACCTGTCAGAACTTCTGCTTTTATAGAGGTGCTCACACTTGTTGATGATCAGTAAAGTGCATTGGATTACCAGCACCCAGCTGCTACTTTCCCTCCTAATGCCTATGGAAGCAGTGAGAATGTACTTTTTCCCATATGACTGTAACTGTTAGCCTTTTCAAGAGCTGCCTTTGTTGTTTTCACCGTCACACCTAAAGCACCGCCATAGGATGACCAACTGTACTGGCTTAAAGCACATAGCTTGAAGCTTTGTTTACTTGCAGTTATGCTATGTGGAGCAGCCAAAACATTAAAACCAGTGACAGGTAAAGTGAATAGCACTGATCTTTTCTTTGTCATTGATCATCACACCATGGGTCTCGCATTCATGTGGATGTTACTTTTAATGTAAAACCCACTTAAACATTGTTGCAGACTAAACGTATGCCCCTCATAGCAACAGCACTCCCCTATGGCAGCCGTCTCCCTCAATAGATCATTGTACTCCCCCACACCACAAAACAGAGGAGCCCAAGGCACTGACCCAGCCTCTAAATTCTGCAGACATAAATTAAATTGCAAATCTGCTGAAGTACACCCCCTGCTGGCAGCAGTACTCCCCAATGGCAGTGGTCTCTCCCCCAGTTAATCCAAGGTGTTGATCTGGCCTTCAAACTCCTCAAATGCCAATCAAATCAAGCCTCAGAGGGATGCATATGAACAAGCCTGACCTATGGAGGCTCTATCCAGCAGCCATCAAAGATCCACCACCAGCATCCAGGTATCAGAGAGCTCATGATGCACCCACAGTTTTGTGGAGTCTTGCCTCTACAGATCAGGGCTGTTCTGGTGGCAGAGAGGCACAGGTGGTTTTAATATTGTGGCTCACTGGTTGAGATGCCTCCTTATTTCTCCTTATCGCCTCTCAGGTTTCACCCATTTTAGTCTAAGTGAGGATTTTTCTGGGTGATGACACACAAATATGGACATGTTTTTATTCAGTCTAAATCCGGGAGGACCACAAAATGAGCCAGTGATTTACAGAATGACTTTTGGTGCCTCAGCAGTGAGTATTATTTTGTCTTAAGACTTAATCCCTGACTGTGAAGGATCTCGGAGTAATTTGATTAGAGCCATTGTGTGTTTGGGGATTTAGCATGTGGGAGCCCTTTGTGTGAAACAGGAAGCTGCTCTTCATCAGCTACACAGCAGCAGATAAGTCAGCAGCAGAAGTGACGTCTGTTTACCATGAAGATAAGGACACTTTATCATGTTTGCTTATTACCACATGGAGATTTGACTGTTCTGTGTTGATGGGGAGAAAAAAACAACGGAAGCGCAGATAAAACAATAAACGTGCATGAAAAATGGCAGAGTTCAGCACATTCAGAACCGTGCATGTTTGTTTGAAGACAGATGAAGAAGAGTTTATTAAAATGCCAAAGAAAGGCGACCCGAATGTGACAAGATAACGCTAAGAAGAGGAAAAAAAGCTGTCACGTTTTGCACCATTAAATCAAAGTGAAGCGCAGTGTGACTGAGGAGTCATAATAGAGTGTAAGAGCTATATTTTACTCCTGGTTTGTTTGGTGACCTGGATTTCTGGACAACTGGAGCTTAAAAGCAAGACAGACAATGAGATAAATGGCATTGTTAGAGAGAGAGAGAGAGAGAGAGAGCGAAGAGATGGAGGTGAAAGAGAGGGCAGAGGATGGAGGGATTCATGCTGACAGAGAAATGGAGGGAGATGACGAGATGTTTATTGTTGATGTCACGCTGGTTTGAAAACAGCCGGTAAACACACAGGTCACAGGAAGGTAGGGATGACTATGAGCAGCAGTACTCTGTAACCTCTGGCTGAAGGCATGGAAGCAAAATGAAACGCCTGTGGAACAAGAGTGAGGGCCCATGGAGCTGGTCTGTAAAGGGACAGTTCACCTAAAAATCAAATTCTCATTCTTCTGGTCTGCAGTGTTATTTATTCACTTACATTTATTATTCCGGATTGTTTTGGTGTGAGTTGCCCAGTTGTGCAGATATCTGCTGTTAGAGACGTCTGTCTTCTCTTGAATATAATGGAACTAAATGGCACTTGCCTCGTGGGGTTTAAAGCACCAAAATAGTAAAATTAAAAATGACAGCATGAATGTCTCTTTGCAGAAATCATGACCCAGTAACTGAAAAACGCCACAAACCTTGTCATGAGCAGTTTCATGTTTTTCTTTCTACTGAGACACATTTTTTGTGTGTCTACACGTAACGAGAAGCTCGTGGCTGTGACAGCGTGACAGGATGTAAATGTTATCAGCTTCCTCCTCAGTGGAGCTGTGATGTTAGCTAGCCGCACACTTTTATTTTTGGTCGCTGATGTAAATAATGGAAAGAAAATAGTTCCAACATGGAAACGTTCACAACAAGCTCGGTGCGTTTTATTTTTGAGTGAATGGGCTATCATTTCTGGAAAGAGATACTGTGTCAGTAAGACACAAATGCAGGGCGTTAATAAGGCAACGACAATAAGATACAATATCTAATATTCAGGGGAAAAAAGAAGAATAAGGATAGAGACAGGATCACTTAGGAACACATGCTTAGAACACCATTTAGTTTCATTAAAGAGAAAGCAGACGGACAAAAAAATGATGTGGGACTGGGGAGTCAGGCCAGTAGCCCGTTGTCCCCCTTCCTCCAGGGCCTTTGGTCTGAGTGAAATGTATGCCATTTTGCAGATCTTAACATATTAAAGATCACTAGTATGTTGCACAGGATTATTCTGTCCACCTGCTATAAAGCTAATCATGTGGCTCTTCAGCGGGACAATAGAATCGTATCTAACCACATTAAGCCTACCTTGCTAAGTGGACAGATATGAGCTAAAAAGGTTAATTTTTCTGGTTCTTTGTCCCTTTTTAAATGGTCTGGTGGACATGAAATAAAAAACTGATGGAAACTTTGTTCCAGCAGCTGTTGGGATTTTTTTAGTTTGGACCAAAGTGGCGGACTGAGCTACCCAAAGGTCTGTTTAAAATGGCTAATGTTTAAAAATCTGATCTTAAAGGGATCTCTTCAGCTGTTCTTTATTTCCATTCATGTACATCTTGCTCCAGTGGCAGATGTTTATATTACAGGTGCAGAAGCCCCACCCACCTGCTTTACAAGCCTTCTGGTTATGAGGGGCCGCCAATCAGACGAGAGAGAGCCTTAAAGGACAAGGAGCTTAAAAAGCTTGTTTCACACAGAATTAACTGAGGGGGTGCACTAAGAAGGATTATTTTGAACTGTGAATCATGCAAAGCTGCTCTAGTAGAGTCCGAGAATATAAACATGGATCTGGAAATGAGCAGATTGGGTCACTTTAGGTTTTTCTGATATTGTTTAAAGTCTAATGCTATACCCTTTTTCTCCATTCGTTTCTCACATTTGGATAATATATATCTTTATTGTCTTTTCTATGCTGCACTGCATTTAGTGTTGATAGTTACTGTAAGATGAGCTGAGGTTAGTAGCTAGAAAGTAAAGTACGCGAGCTGGTGTGAATATTCCAGAGACACAGTTTCGACTGTAAAGTAAAATGTGGTTATTTCTTACTTTAAATGTTAACTCTGTGTTGGCTTCTTTCTTTGAAACCTCCCCCAAAAAATGACTGAAACAATTCATTTTTTTGGCTCACAGTAACTTTAATACCTCTAGTATTCCCCATTTCCCATTTTGTACTAGAGTAATAAGAGGCCTCTTTGGACAAGTTTCTGTCCTCTTATAGATTGACTGATTAAAGTTTTAGGACCTGAGAGTGGGATTATTTTTCAGTAGTACATTTTCAATGTGTGCTCAGCAGTTATATAAAAATAATGAAGTATTATCTGCAGTCAGAGTTCAAAATAAATCTTAATAAAAACCTATTTTTTCTTTTTTTCTGTCCCAGTCTGCTCCCAGTTCTCTAAGGGCGTGTACGCCATCATGGGTCTGTATGACCGGCGGACAGTCAACATGCTGATGTCCTTCTGCGGCTCTCTGCACGTCTGCTTCGTCACGCCATCCTTCCCTGTGCAGACCAACAACCAGTTTGTCCTGCAGCTGCGGCCCCAGCTGCAGGAGCCCCTCATGGCCCTGCTGGAGCACTTCTACTGGACCAGGTTCGTCTACATTTACAGCTCCGACTCAGGTGAGGACACCAGATGCAGAATGCAGTAAAAACTGTTTTTTGTATGATTCTTGGAGGTTTGTGTTGGATTGCCATTTCAGCAAGCAGTGCGAAATTACTCCAGAGCAAAGTGTGTGGGCCTGAGGTGGGGAAAGGGTGTCTGTTTGTTTGTTCTTTAGCTTCATGTTCTCAGATTTTTGCAGTCTGGGAGCTGTTTTTGGAAAAGCTGCAGTTCTGAGTGGAGGACTGAAAGTGAGAGAAACAGACACATTTAGAAATTGAACAGCTTAAAGTGGACCTAATCTGCTTCTCATTATTTCCTGTCAAATATCTCCTGTTTCAATGATGGATGCTCATAGTAAACAAGGATAAAGGCTAAAAATACGGAGCTGGAAATGAGCAGAATCGGTTTGTTCTGATGTTAACATGATGCTTTTTGGTTATAAAAATAAAATATTGTTTGGAAGATACTTTTATTTATTATCAAACCTAAATATTCTAAATGATTAACTTCTGATTTCACAGACACCAATTAGTTTGTACTACGTTTTCTCATGTCAGCAAATGGTACATGCTGGGGGCTCCACAGAAAGAGGCTAAAATATGTCTAATCAGACCGATGCTGAGGCCTGTGCTGTGAAGCAGGTTCAACATGTCCAGGATATCAGTGGCTTCACTTACACTGACATTAATCACAAACAGGGACAGTCTAGTGGCAGCAGAGCGGCTGATTTTACAAAGGAAGATAAAACTATGATATTAGAAAATTATGATTATTTATGAAAATGATGTAATATAAGCTGTTCAGTCAAAGCAGCAGTGAGTGTGTGTGTGTGTGGGGGGTAAGGAAAATGATGTACAGTATGTAAGCTATATCCTAATATTGTGTGTGTGCTTTAAGCACTTTGACTGTATTAGAAGTCTATTTAAAGTCAGGAAGGCTGGATCCTCAGTATAGTGTTTGCAAGTTACAGACTAATCACTTTCACAGCTCTATCATCAAGGCATGGGAAGATCTGACTGTAATTACAGATGTGCATTCCATTAAATGAGCATGTCGGTTGGATGGTTTCTTGTGGTGTGTGGTCCTCCTTCCAGCTGCAGCCCTGATGGTGTTAAACACCCTGTTTTAGGAATATATCGCTATGTTTAGGTTTATAGAAATATAAAATAGTTTTCAGCGAGCAGGAACAATTCTGTCCTCAGGCTGTTCTTTTATTACAGACAAAAACTGACTCTCTAAAATTATAGACTGAGGGTGGGTGATACAGTCTCAAACTTATATCACAATATTTCAAGGAAATTTGCAATAACGACATTTATGACAATATAGAAAAAAATACTGAACATTTTATTGGTGATTGCTGATGCAGGCAGCAGAATTTATTAGTGCAAACAAAATACAGACATCTTATATTCTTCTTTTCTAATGAGCTACTGCTCATTGCTATCTAACACCAACAGGGAATCTCTTGCCGCAGCACCATTATGGTGCAATAGTAGTGACACAGCATTATATCCATAAGTCAAATGTAAGCACAAAAGTAGCCTAGATAGTATAACACAACAGCGTAACACTTTAGTTTAACAGTAACTAAAGTCATTTAACCCTGTAACTCTACAGGAGCCTGAACAGTTGTATGGATGTTGTATCTAGGGTTGAGCTTTGTAACCAGTTGCTTAAAGCCCTCCTTTATCACCATGCAGCAGTTTCCACTGTTTGCTCTTCCTGTCATATGGAGTGCAGCTCCGGTGATGCTTGATTGAGTCACCTGTTTACTTTTGGATCACACATCACTGGCTGCTAGCATCTCCTCCTAATCGTTGACCGTTTTTTCGCCTTAAGTGGTGAAAAAGTTTGTTGTTTCCACATTTAGCGGGAACAGTTTTCTTGCATATTTTGCAAAGCACTGTGCTTTGATGGAGGTTGTTGAAGCAGCTCTCTTTTTAGCCACTGAATTCCTATGGGAGGCTGACGCACGGCTCTCGCTCTCAGACATGTTTGGGCTTGTCACATTTTTGTGTGTGCTCAGTAAAAGCACTGCATCACTATATCACTGATATTGCAATGTGGCACTTTTTTTTTTGTGTAAAAATTTGTACCGGTATTATTTTGAACAGTAGAATATTGCACAGCCCTACTGTAGACACTTACTGTCTGCACTCTGAGGTCCACAGACTTTCGGCGACGCTGTTTAATTTGATTGGTGTGTAGGGCGTGGTTTTGCAGCTGTTGATCTGGAACAGTATAATGTTCATAACGCTAAAAATCCAGAGGGTTAAACCTGGAGTTACTTCGCTAAGCCCCTAATGCTGGTTCATGGCACAGGTCTCTGATTCTTGTGATCAGCTTGGTTATGTCAGTCCAGCATTTTGAGGTAAACGTGAAGATAGTCTTTGTAGAAGTCAGATTCAGACATGTAAACTTGAAAGTAAACTTACTCAGACTCAACCACACAAAACACAACAATAACTGTAAATAAAAATGAGCTGCTCAAAAAGATTCCAGCAACTCCACTTCATCTGAACAGTTTTCTGTGGTTTACATCAGACTCCTGAACTTTGCAAAAAAAAAAGTAAATGAATATGAAGTCAGTGCCTTCATCTCCCCCTTAGTCAGTGTCTTCTCTGACTACTGAAAGATTCACTTGTGCAGACACAAACTTTGAACTGCGTCAGGAAAACTTCACCTCCAGCTCTTTGATTCAAACAAACAACAAACTTTGGAGAATTGACAAAAAGGGCAGTTATTTCTTTCGCCCTCCCTCCCTTCTTAGCCGGGTCTAGTGTCTCCCCGAGGCCCGTGATCTGTTATAGTCCAATTGGCAGTCTGCAGCAGACTGTCTAATCGTATTGCCTCTTTTACATCTACCCAGGAAGTGTTATTGGAAGTCTATGTGGTGTAATAGTGCTTAGCTGTCTGCCTCTGCGGAGCAGTCTGTCTAATGTTATTTCTCCTCGACATCTGCTGAGGACACTAGCTGTTTGTTAGAGGCAGAGGGGCTTTCCTGAGGCCGAGAGCCTCCAACACAGCTTTGGTTTATGTCCACTCTCAGCATCTGCACACACTGAAACACACAGTAGTGTCCCTGCTGGGGATAAAATGGAGCGATCAATAAACATTCAGACTTGCTTGCAGTAATAGTTTAGGTAGTTTAAAAAAAAAAAAAGGTTTTCCGCAATCTGTGCTCATTTGTTCAAATGTGTTTTTTGCCTTCAGACACAATTATTTTCTATGTATGCACAACAAAGAGAAGAATCAGATCAAAGAACTGAATATCCTAACTGGAGAAAAGTGTCTTAACCAGCCATTTTCCATAAAATACACAAAATAAATTAAAATATTGCTGAGGAAAACTGGACTGAAATATTCCTGAACAATTAAAATTAATGTGACAGAAAGGTTAGAGAAGAAAAGTTGGACTTTTATGTTATGACGAAATCTGGACTAAAATGTCTCAGAGGAAAAATGGACCAAAAACTGGACTAAAATGCAAAGAGGAGAAAACTGGGCTGAATACTGGACTAAACTTGTATATGAGAAAAACTGGAATAAATAGTTGGACAGGAAAACTGAAGTCATGTGAGAAAACTGGAATGTCCTGTGAGGAAACCTGGACTAAAATAATTCTAAAGAAAACTGTAGTGAAATGTGTGAGAGCGAAAATGGAGCACAATGGTGTGAAGAAAAGTGGACTAAATAAACTAGACTGAAATGAAAAAGTGAGGAAAACTAGACTGAGGTGTCAGTAAGAAAAAATTGGACTAAAATGAGGAAATCTGAACTAAATGTGGTGGAGCAAAAATGGATTGAATTTTTTTTTTTTTTTTTTTTTTTTTTTTTTTTTTTTTTTTTTTAGCCACATTCCCAAAGTGATTTAAAACACTAATATAAACAGTTTCTAACATGGTAAATATTCACATCCAAATGTCACACATAAAAATTCAAAAATGCAGAAATATAAAAAAGATACCACAGAGTTTTATACAAACTAGATGCCAGTGTAAAAATTATACAACATATGGATTAGCTCCATCAGGTCTGTCTTTCTTCCCTTAACAATTTGTGTTTGTTAAACTCTGCTTTAGATTCCGGACTTTATGGATTTCAGAACGTAGATCTTGTAGACTACCAACACCAGGGCCAAAGGTGTGATGGTGATGAAGACACGGATAACAGTGATGACAGCATTATCATTGTCTGTAAAGTGACAGGTATAATAAAAGAATATCAATTTGTGTTGACCACAGAATAAGAATAGGGATTGTGTCTGCTAAAGCCAAGTCTGCTAAAAATAACTTAATTTCTGTGCAGTTAAGGTTATTAAAATAACATACAGAGAGTATCAATATGTTTTGCTCTGGGGTTGCTCTAATAGTGTCCATTGAAAGCAGTCACCTTTAAAGACAAAATGTCACTTCAGTTGGAATTACAACATTCAGAAAGAGGAGGAGCTATCTAAAATAGAGCTATCTAAAATAATATATATAAGTATAATAATTTATTCATAAAACCAAAAAAGTAGGATTCAACAAACCTTCACTTTGTAGGTTGTAGAGTAGCTTAGATCTTTGAAGACAAACTCACATTTCGCACATGAACTCAAGTTCTTTTGTTTCAGTTGCTTATCATCAGCTGTATTTAGACATACTATGTATTACACCTCAGGTCCATTGAATGCTTTGGATTTGTGCCAGGTTACTTTGATCTCATTATGCTCCTGAACATGCAATTCCAGTTCATCGACAGCTTTAGGTACTGTAAGAAAATTTTTAAAAAGCCATATTTTAAAGATAAAACACAGTTAAGTTATGACAGCAGTTTTAATGTTATGTTGTACTGGTTCTCATGTTCCTCAGCAGTAACACAAATACAATAAAAAATGCTAAAAGTAAAAAATTAAGAAGGGTACATTTGCTATTTTAGATCAACTCATTATAAACTCAGACTTGTTTTTAAATGACAATTGTTTGATATTTTAAATTACTTTTGTTTTAATGATGTTGTCCCACAAACTATCTGAAAGCAGGAAACAAATTATGAAATGGAATATGATGAGTAGACAGATTATATTTTTGTTTTCTGTTTTGCTTGAGAGTTGATTCTTAAAGTAATGTGTATATTACTTTTTATTTCAGTCAACACAATTTTAACTAATGAATTATTTGAAAATTATAGGTAAGAACTAACTAAAGAACTATAGCTTTGTGACTCTAATTTGTGTATAATCACAGAAAGAATAAAGATTAACAACGACAATAATCACTGATATTTAAAGTATGTTTTAACTGTTGTCTTTCTCCTCTGATGGTGAGAGAACTGTTTTAATAGTCAGTCACTGCTCATTAGATGGCTATAAAACACATTTTCTCATAGAACAGAATAAAGAATCTTGTGATTTACATCATTTATATATGTAACTGTCATACTAATAAAGATATTTTAACAGAGCATTCATAATTATACTTGCTATATTAATCTTAGATAATTACCACATAGTTCGTAATTCTTGACATCAGTTTGCCACCAAAATGACAGCACAGATATTGTGTTTTAGACAGATAAACATTTACAACTCTCAGGTTATCTTAACTACATAATTAAAAGCAATTCAGCTGAACATTGTTTTATATTAATAAACAAAAGGTAAACATTTTATATTATGTAACTGGGTAATGTAAATGGTTACTTACTTCCAATCTTAGTTTGCAGTTTAATTTGAGATCCAGCGGAAACTTGTTTCTTGTTGTATTTGGGTTGGACTTCACAGGTATAATCAGTGAATGGATTTAGTTTAGCAATTTTACATGTTCCTTCGTCCGGTTGTGGTTTTGTGCCTGTAAATGTAATATAATTTCCATCAGCTTTTTGTGGCGTCTGATTTAAATCAACATCATCATGTTAAAGAAACTTGAAATTAATGAATCTGAAGTTAAAGTTTCACAAACATACATCAGCTAGTTGCTCTGTCCATCAAGTTACCCATACACTGGCAAAAACGTATGCACAATAATCACTTACAGTGTGTGTTACTGCTGCAGTAAAGCACTGATTCTCATTCTGCAAGCTTATAGTATAAACTATGTACGTACTATACAACCAGTAGACTAAGAAACTGCTTATGTTACTCTTTATGAAGTAAATCAAATCACCTGATTTTACCTTCAAACAGTTTCTCACCATTTCTTCTGTGTGAAAAAGTTAACCAAGCTCTGACATTTCAGTGTTTGTTCTGTTTTATATTTGCTGTTAATTTAATGTCAGTGTACACCATAATGTGAATTTGTATTTGATATGTTAGTTACACCTAAATACAATGCTGTAACTAGAACTCATAAATGCCTTTTCACTTACCTTCATGTTTCTGACCATGTTTCTGACAAATGCAGTCATAAGAAAGCTTATCAAGGTTGGGAAGGACCTCTTGGCAGTTCTTACTGGTTGTTTTCCATCTCAGCTCAATGGAAGTATTGGTTGTATGGTTCATTGTGTTGGTTATTGTAAAATCTGTTGGTACACAGTAAACATCAGTAACAGTCAAGTATGTTTCCATTTTCTTCACTCTGAACTATGTGAGAATAAAAGTTTTCATTTCCCTGAAGTAAAGGAAATATCAACATACCACAATCAACCCTAAAGTGGATAGGTGGAGTTGTCTTATTTGTGGTGGTGTTGTTCTCTAAGATCAGACCAGTGCAGTCGTAGTCAGTGAAGGGCTCCAGCTCAGACAGTTCCTTCACATCATCACTTTCTTTGCCAATTTCTGAGGAGACACAGGGATGACATAATTTTCTGTACCTCAGTGCATGTGAGGACTTATCTTTTGGGTTTAGATTTAAATGTGAACAGATTCAAAGAAAAAAATCACAACAGATTCACAGAGAGCACAAGGCATTCCCTTCTTTTACACTAAAAGACCTTTCAGAGCAAATCATCTTATAATGTAGCTGACACAACAACTCTCCACTTACCTGAACAGGTGTAACTAACGGAGAGATTTTTACACTTTGGTAATATTGCTTCTATATTTGCAGGAAGTCCAGTGGATTTATTCTGATATATTTCTTTTGAATTTAAGAAATCTGTAGAAAAAAATGAATAACGGAACAAACATAAAACAGGATTCAATTAGATCTAAAGGTTAAGAATTTCAAAGAGGTAGATGCATTTGTACATACCAACACTGATGTTTTTGGTGAAGCTAAAGGAAGAATCCACACAGGTTCCTGAAGTGAAGATTATGGTCAAATCTGAGCAAATGTCCTTGTTAGCAGGTTTAACACAGAATGTTTTCTTTTTCTTGTCATTACTGCATTGCTCAACTGGACGTTTATCTGGTGTTGATATTGAAGAGCTGATGTCCCAATCACTTTCATAACAAACATATTCAGGGATGCAGGTATCAGGGATTTCTTTAATCTCCTCTTTACCTAAAATACACAAGTGTCAGTTTTATAAAAAGTCTCATTTGTGAAATTAAAAGAAGAAAGATGTAAAATACAAAAATAAAATGAATTAATTGTACTCACTCATTGGATTTGTTCTAATTCTATTTTCTCGTGTGTTACAGGATATTTCTTTGCCAGTTTTACTAATAAGTGAAACGTTATGCCTGTAATCAGTACAGGGCTTCAGCTGTTCAATTTTCCATACTGAGCTTTGATTGAAGTGATCAGCTTGGATTTTCTTTTCAGGTTGGCCTTCTTCAAAAGCAGTTATGTTGTAGTTACCAGGGGGGCTTATTTCAATCTGCAAGACAGACCTGTTGTGTGTGACAGTGTAAGAACCTGCAAAATCAACAAAATACTTTTGTCAATATAAACCAGTTGATTACATTTGAATCTCAGATAGTTTCTTCATGCAGATGTTGACCATGGTCCAGTGTACGGTGAAGATAAAATACGTTCTGTACACTCACTGTAAAAATATGCTTTCACTGAATTCATTGTAAAGTTAGAGAGAAACGCTGGACACCAACACTAGTGTTTGAAAACTGATACTCACTGTGGAGGCTCAGGGGCTAGAGGACACATTTCAATGAGATCAGAAAAGAAGAAAACAAATCATTAGTATATGATTATGCAACGTGAAAACTACAATGCCTCAAAGAACCTTACAAGAATATCTCAGCAGTGTTAGTTTTTTTTGTCTAGACTCACGATCTTATCACAAACCTGTGTAATACAAAAACTTTCAATACCTGTTATGACAGCGGTTGCTGGGACAATAGCTGCTGCTGTGGTGTGTGGAGGTGAGGAGGCTGAAACATTTTCATTCCAAGAAAAAGAAATCAATATGGCATCAAAATGCTTGTTTCTGCAACTGTAAAAGGTTCTACCGCTACCACTTTCCCTGTAACTGTTCCCTCTTATGTTTTATTAAGGGTCTCTTTGAACAATTACAGTGGCAAGCTGTAACATAGATACTTCTTTAAACAATTATTAATCCAATTATATAAGTCCTTATTATTCAGTAGTGATGGTGGTGTCAGGTGGTGTCATCTTCCCAGCTTCTATAATTAGTCAGTTTTTCCCATTTTTCATAAAATTTTGTTTCTTGAAGTCTCAGTTTATGCGTCAGGTTTTCCATCACAAATAGCTCTCCCACAATGCACAACCACTGCTCCCAGGTCGGTGATTCTGCTTTATGCCATAATCTGGTGATTGCTTTTTTTACTGACTGACAACAGTATTTTAAGAAGGTATTCATCCTCCTTTTGTGACCAGTTGCCCAAATAAAGTGTCTTACATGATTTGGGAATCCCATATCCTAATATTTTTCTTTAGCCTCATTTACTTTGACCACACATTTGTTGAAGGTTGCCTAAAGGTTGACTTAATGCCACTGGTATCATGTTATCTCAATAGCTTATCTCTTAGCAAATTTATATATAGTCAATCTATAAACTAATTATTGACTAAACAACAAGCAAAAACCTATCTACATCTTAACAACAGTCAACAGAACTGCTGCTCTAATTCAGACTTCATGTGCTTGAGTTCAAATTAATCTAAATTAAATTGCAACAAAAGAAATCTGGTTTTAGCCTAAAGTCAGACTCAGTCTGCAGGCGCTTCAGGCAAATTAGACAAGAAGAAAAGCATAAACTTTTCACTGTGTGAACAAGCTTTGGATCATTACAGTGGATTTTGGTTGGAGAGCATGCTAGAAGTCACTTTCAGGCCAAAATACTCCTCTGCCAAATGTCTTACCCAACATGATGCTTAACACACATTTCAGGATTTTGTCATAAACTCAGGCTGAATTAAAACGATAGTAAACAAAATGTGTATGCTTGTGCAAAAATGTAAAGATTTTATACAAAGTGCTATTGCTATTTTCCCTATAGTTTAATTACTGCATTTTTTTAAATGTCTTTTTTCTTGAACAAGTGCATTAAAGTCAGGTTCAGTGTCTGAGGTGGAAATGTGAAGGACAGCGGACAGGTGATTGTCACTGAGAGAGGATCTGTATCAGGATTTGTTAAACTTCTTTAATGAGAATGTTTGTTCACATATGAAGGTAGATCCAAAGAGAACCAACATCTTATGAGCATGACTCCCTCTGTGTGGAAAATCCCCCTCTTCAAAAGTGCAACAAACTGTGATTCAGTGGTCTTGCCGTGATGAAGTTAATTATTTTAGTTACAGTATCAATGAAATGATTAATTTGTAACACTGACTTACACAATACAATCCTGGTGTATGCAATCCAAAAATACAAATTTCAGTTCTGGGTCACTTTATCTTGCGTCCGCTTCAGAAGTCTGACATTTTTCACTGTCAGATTTGGACAGCCATCAATTGTAACACCTGCCAGTTTGTCCCATTTCAACCCCAGCCAATCCAAGCATGCAGTTACCTCCATGAACAAATCACTCCCTGTCATTCCCTTTCGTTGAGTGCATTGCTGCTAGCTTTACACTAATTACACTAATGCTTATAATCACAGCATGGTGAAGTGGACACACTATATGTTTAAGTATGTATTCCACTATATGTTTAAGTCATGGTTCTATCTTGTGAACCAAAGCCTACCCTTTTTAAAAAAAAAAATTGTAGTACACATTTTGTTTATGAATTTAATTTTAGTTCTGCAAATATTTACTCAGTCATTACAGTCCTCTGACTAAAATAGGCATCTTTTCTGAAAAGTTTTGATGTTGGAGAGGCATGCTGGAAAATATATTACTTGTACTTCTTGACCTTATTTCCTGTCATTTGTGCAAAATGCCTGCAAACCTGTTGATGGTGGCTATGTATCAAATTGTTTTTTGTAAGTGTCTTATAGAGTAGTTAGCCTGTGCAGTGAGATTTTAAATCATGTTTAGCAAGCAAAGCAAAAAAAGTAATGCTCAAAAGAGGAAGGAGAGATGGAGAGCAGGGTGAATATACCTCCAGGACTTTGAATTTGAACAGTGCTGTCAGTGACTTTGCTGAGCGCAAGGCCTGAAAGATGAAGTTCTGATGGGTGAGTGAAAATATGTTGAAAATA
The DNA here is from genome assembly GCA_015108495.1 of Heterochromis multidens. Lineage (NCBI taxonomy): Eukaryota > Metazoa > Chordata > Actinopteri > Cichliformes > Cichlidae > Heterochromis > Heterochromis multidens. Next base: position 14,329 of record VUQS01028373.1, on the reverse strand, counting down.
TGCACTCATACAGTAATAATTGTGTATGATCTATCTAGAAGCTGGTCCACTGGAAACAATTGTTGAATGAAAAATTCTATAAATGACTGTGCTTGTGCACACATGCTCCCATGCAGTCCTCCAAAATCCCAACTGCACATTGCTGGAAGCAGATGACGTATGCGTCTGCTGATTGGTTGACAATTGGGCCGGAATAGGGAAGGGAGCGACAGCGGAGGTCCCCAGGAATGGGAGAACCACGAAAAAAAATTCAAAGATCAAAAATATATAGTTTGAAAAGCACAGACGGTGGCTGCAGTGGACTTTTCATTGTTTTTAACACTCTGTTTCACTTCAGCTCTTTGTATGTTATAACTTCGCTCCTCTCCTCAGCAGGCTGACAGACCAACAACGGCACAAGAAAGAGTGACCCACAGACCAGTTGTACCACATACTTTGTACACTGATCCATTGACAACAGAGCTCTCTGCAGGTAGACAAGTGTGTGAGAGAGAGAGAATATGAGATGCTGTGTTTGCTTCAGTAAAATGTGGTGGTAAGGGCCCAAAAAGAGATCTGCCCTGGGACCTATCACAGAGTTGTTACGCCTGTGCTTAGAAGTCCACATCTTGTTTAAAACTCAACATTTATATAATGGGGCTAGCAAACTCATGTCTCTCATAAATGTTGGTAGCAACGCATTTACAGTGAAGCTGCATTCACTTGCACTCATGTATGTATGTAAATTTCAAAAAATAGCAGTTGCCTTCAAAATAAAAACAACAAAGTTTGTTATTTCCCACAAAATCACCAAAATAATAAGCCATTCTCTGATGGGGATTTTATCAGAGTGTTTGGTGTTTGAAATGGGAAAAACTACATGATGTATAATTATTCTTGTTTGAATCCTTATTTCCCATTGTTCTCATTCTGGCCGGTCAGCAACAGCCATTTATTTGGTGGCTAGAGGGCACATTTAAATAAGATTAGAAAAGAGTAAAGAAAAAAAGCACTGACATAAGCAATTTGTAATTCAAGCCTCTTTAGTGCTAGTTTCTGTTGTCTACAGTCACTGTACATTAAATAATGCAGTCTTAACCCAGTCCCATATTACATTACAAACTTCCAACCTGTTGAAAATGTTACTGACCGGCCGCTAGGTATGCAGTTTTTCAATGACCAATCTCAAATCAATTTCTGTTATGTGTTGTTACAAAGAGGATGTTTTTATTTTTCTAACCTGTCGCACATTCAATTCACAAAATAAAACATGAAAAAACGAAAAGAAAGACAGAACAAAGATATTCACAGCCCTGCCAATGCAACGACATTACATTTTCAGGAGGTAAGATGGAGGAAGTCACTGTTTTAATGCAACTGTTGTATGTAGCTTGAATAATGAACCTGGAATTTAGCTGTGAAATAGTGATCAGCTGGAAAGGACTCCATCCCCCTGTAGTCCTGAACAGAAGGAGCAGCTGTCAACTATGGCTTGACAAATAAAACCCTGTTTCCAAATAAACTTGGGAACATTTAAATAATCAAAAGAGTGCAATGACTTGTAAATGATTTAAAAATATCTAAAAATATTGGCATGTTTAAAAAAATACATAAAAAAGTACTGCTTACAAGTCTAAATGGGTCTTTTCCCCTGTGTTATGTATAAATGTCACTTTCATTTCATTAGACATTGTTCTGATTTTAAATGATTTCACTAAAAATTAATCGAATATTAGCTTCATAGTTAAGACTTTGCAGGTGAAAATATTTGACAAAAGGATGATTAAAATTTTGACAGGCTTTACATTATACCAGCACTATAAAGTGATGACATGAATACAATTAAATAGTGCCTAAGGCAATAGTTGGACATAGTTTAAATCTTACAAACAACTGCTTACAAAAGAAAAGTAACCAGGAAATTGTTAACACTATTTTTTAATGGCAACCAAACTTGCTACTTAGAGGTAAACGGTGAGTGTGGACATTGTTACCATTTTAAAAAAAAATACCCTTTTTAAATACTATAAGCAAAATTACACATAACTAATACTAATGCTATATTTCCTTTTGCTTTGATCTACGATTTTTTAAAAAGACATCCATATCACTGTTTTGTTTTTTTTATGTTTTATTAAAGTGTAATAAAGGTCATTAATTTTGCAGTTCTTATCTGAGGTTTAGCCAGAAACAAAAGTCCTGAAAATTCAGATAGAAATGGAGTGAACCCTGTAGTATTTTTTTTCTTGTTTTTTTTAACAAATAAATTTGCTCTTTATAAAGTAAATTTGTCTTACACTTTCAAACATTATGCCTCTTGATTTGTCAAAAAAAGACTGGATTTTTAAAAAATAATTATTTTGCAATACAACCTATATTTTGCAATATAAAATATGTTTTACTCATTTAATATTATAAATCACGTTGAATATGAAAATATAAGTACATTTGTAGTTAGACTGTGAAAATGGGAAACACTGAAAATGCAGACAAATTAAAAATAATGCAAATACTAAACACCTTACAATGTTATCAAATATATCTACTTCTTTTCTGCACCGCATACTGAATCAGATCTGATATTACAATAAAAGAAATAATAGAAATTTACTCACAGCTGGCCAAAATAAAGATTCCTGCCCAGAACAATAGGGCCCTGAGACTGAAGAGGTCTGCCATATTCAGTGGTTGAGCTGCATAGGTATGCACAAATGAGTGGAGACCACTGAAGAATATTCACAGATCACAACAGAAGCTGCATTTCCTCTCAATATGAGTGCTGAAAAAAAGAAAACCTTTTATAGAAGTCCAGTCGCCTTAACCACTTAAGAACAGGAAATTAGCATGGTGTGGTGGTTCCATTAGTTTATTTTAACCTTGATGATACACTACATTTACTTTGCTCAGTAGTGTCTGTCATATGAGGCTTTGAAACAAATGCTTAGTGCTCTGCTAGTCAGATTAAGACACACAGTAAAGAGAGGTTTTGTGTCCTTCCAGGTCCCGGCACCGAACTGGGGTCAGGACTCTGCGCAGGCCAGTCAAGTTCTTCCACACCAAACTTGCTCATCCATGTCTTTATGGACCTTGCTTTGTGCACTGGTGTGCAGTCATGTTGGAACAGGAAGGGGCCATCCCCAAACTGTTCCCACAAAGTTGGGAGCATGAAATTGTCCAAAATGTCTTGATATGCTGAAGCATTAAGAGTTCCTTTCACTAGAACTAAGGGGCTGCGCCCAGCTCCTGAAAAACGACCCCACACCATAATCCCCCTCCACCAAACTTTACACTTGGCACAATGCACTCAGACAAGTAACGTTCTCCTGGCAACTACAAAACCCAGACTCGTCCATCGGATTGCCAGACAGAGAAGTGTGATTCATCACTCCGGAGAACACGTCTTCACTGCTCTAGAGTCCAATGGCGGCGTGCTTTACACCACTGCATCCAACACTTTGCATTGGCAACCTCTAAAGGGTGTACCCCACCTCTCGGCCAATGACAGCTGAGATAGGCTCCAGGCCCACTGTGACCCTGAATTGGATAAGTTAAAGAGGATGGATGGATGGGTTTTGAGGAAGTGAAAGTTCAGTTTTATTTATTTAGCATCAATTTACAACAGTTGTTTCATGGCACTGAATATTGTAAGGTAAAGGCCCTAAAACAAATAAGAGAAACACAAAGAGTCTTTTATGAGAAAACATTTGCAGATTGTGAGCACACTGAGTATACCTGGAGAGAATGTATGTAATGTACCATTACATTACTGTGTATTTGTAAAGAAATCAAAATTGAAGTCCCAAACTTTTGCATTTTCACATTCTTCTAACCATGTGTTTGATCAAAATTTCTATTAATAAATATGTCAGTGCAGAGATAATAGCAGAAGATAGTGAAGTACAACTGTTAAACCACTTGAGCTATATAAATAGACTGTGAGCTTAAAGATATGATACTTTATATCTTTATATTTTTTTTCAGTGTTGTATTGTAGGCCTAAAGACATTCCCTAGATTATCATCATCAATGGACCAATGAGCACAAAAAAAAGTTTGTGCTTTTGGGGGGCATATTTTTATTTTGATGCAGTTTGTGGTAGAATTATATGTGTGTTTATAAATGAGTAACTGAGAATTTGTGAGACGCCTTTTAGTCCCAGACTGTAAAGGCTCCAGGAATAAAGGTGATTGGAGGGATATAAAAATATAAATACATTTACACCTAGTCAGGGGTTGTAGATATTTCACTCACAGCCAAAATGTCCTGAAAATGCAATGCTGTAAATAGAACACAAGGACAGGTACTCCAAACATTTCACTTACCTCCACTTGATGTCTGGCCATATTTCTGACAACTGCAGTCATAAGAAAGCTTCTCGAGATTGGAAAGGATATCTTGATATTTTCCACTGGTTGTTTTCCATCTCAGCTCAGTGCAAGTACTGGTTGTTCTATTCTCCGGTAAGGTTATTTTCAAGTACCTTTCAATTTGCTTCACTCTAAAATTTATGAGGGTGAAAGTTTTTGTTTCCCTGAGGTAAAGGAATATCAACATACCACAATCAACCCTAAAGTGGATAAAAGAAAAAAAAAAAACATTTGTACTCGCTCAAAATTGGTACACATGCACTTTCTGACTTTTGTTGAACACACTGGGACCTTGGCTTTATGCCTGGCTGCGACAGTGACATTTTTATTGAAACAACATGTGTAGTGCTTTTTTGTTTTGAACCAAACACACCACTTGTCCTCTGAACTGACACCACAAGGCGTTGAGGGGAGGTGAATACATCAAGGAGCACTGAAGGAATTTGTCCTCCTTTTTGACTGTGAATGGGGAGAACATTGTTGGCCACACAACTTAGAGTGAAACATCTTCCTCTCTCTGCTTCTTTGGGGAAGGAGGGAACAGTGAATGAGTCGCTGGAGTGCTCAGAGCTAGTGTGCTGGCTCTGCAGCAGCAGAGGTGGCAGAAACTGCAGCGAAAAACTTTTTGCCATAGTGTTTTTGTCTCTGTGGATCCTGCCAGTGGGCTGCCTGCTACTGGGATGGTTGGAAAGCAGGACCTTTATAGCCTACATTTCACCCCTTTGCACCAGAACCGCAAAGCCTGTGTGGGCCGGTGGTGGCTGGCAAGGCGTGACTTTGTGGGGAAGGCAGAGGGCAAAAGTCTCACCCTGCTTCGTCCTCAGGTCGCTGGATAGCTGGATAGCAGGATAGCTGGAGAGCAGGATAACATTTACCGCCTCCCTAAAGAACCCCTTAGGCCATGGCCAATTTGACCTGCTTATCCTGGTCGGGCAGGCTGGAGAGACTGAGTCAGCGATCTATCCCCTGCCATGGCCAGGCTCATGCCACAGCCCTGCACTGCACCCCTAGAGACCCAGAGAATGACATCCATCACGATCTCTTCCCAAATTGTTGGACTGGAATTACTCTTATCCAGCAGGTGTCCCATATACTGAAATAGCTCAGCCTGGAGGGCTGAGAGCAGGGTGACCACATTAAGGTCCTTTATGGACTGAGCTGCTGACTTGTAAACCTTTTGGTACATGGAGACTGCAAAGCACTCCATACCTGGGAGGGTTTGCTCCACCGATGTGTGTGGGGAACATTGGTTTGGGTGGAGATGATGCACCACCAACTGCTCCACCACTGGTACTTTGGCGATCCCCAAAACCTCACTGTTGACAACCTCCAGGCCAGAATGCAGGAACTCTGTTGTCACGGTCGAGGACTGGTCAGGGCTTTCTCTTTACCTCTTGCTCTCTCTTTCTTGCCTCCTTCTTTCCTTGCTCTCAGGTGGAGGTGGGCAGATTCCGCCTTGGGCTCCACCTACTGGTTTCCCGATCTTCAGCTGAAACACCTATTCCTCATCAGCTCATTACCTACCAGTATTTAAGGACCAGGTCAAGCTTCCCTTCTTCGCCATTCTTGTTGTGGTTGTGGTTGTGGTAATAGGCTCTCTCATGCTTCTTAAAGTTCGTAGTGATATACCAGTACTAACATCATTCTTTTCTCTGCTCTGTAACAACCCTTCTAGTTGGCTGAAGAGCGTTCTCCCTGTGGAAATACTCACCTGTTATCCCAAGCTGGTCCACTCCTGCAAAAGAGAGTTGTGTTTTCTCTCACCTAACCTACCTAACTCACCTGCCTGTCCACCCACCACTGCTTTCAATTCCCCGGTAAACCCTAGCCAAGTAAGAATCAAATTCAGTCCAAAATCTCTAAAGCTTCGGAATTACACCAGCAACTTGGATTAACCTACTTCTCCTCTCTGACATAAGTCTCCACCTGTTTTGTGAACCAAAGCCTCATCTCCTTCATGCAGCAGACATGAGCTGCCTGGCATGATGAGCGGGTAGTAGTTTCATACAGAGCTCGCTCCTCCCCCTTGTCATCCTGTACTATGGGCCAGTTAATGGACAACCTTTCTTGTCTGTGTAGGTTCTCAGTCATCCAGGTCATGGTAGTCTTAAGAGCTTTAATTAAGGCGACTGGACTTCTATAAGTTGCTTGAAGACGTTTCACCTCTCATCCAAGAGGCTTCTTCAGTTCAGAACTGAAGAAGCCTCTTGGCAGTTCAGTTCAAACTTTTAAGACAACCTGGCTTCCGCTCACTTATAGCTTGACAAGGTCAACCTAGCGGGGACACAGAGAGGGCTGAGTTTCCCTGCCAATGGAGCTGCCAGTCAGTGACACCTGGGCAGGAGAGATAATAGCACCTTCCTCATCCTCGTCATTATCGTCTCTGAGAAGATCCATGTTAACATCATCCTCGTTTCCGTGCTCATATTCAGAATCTAGGAGCTGGTTTAAAAGAGAAGGAAATTCAATTCATTTAAATTCAATTCAATTCAATTCAATTTTATTTATATAGTGCCAAGTCACAACAACAGTTGCCTCAAGGCAATTCACCCTCAGGATCTTTGATGATCTTTGTCTCCCCAGGAAGCGCCAGCTGAGCTGGGTTTATCATTGGGCTTCGCCACAATGTTAGAAAGGCAGGGATTGGCTTTTGAGGCTGCTGACACTCAAACACTGCTCCAAGATTCTGCCTGGCATTGCATGGCAATGCTTGCAGGAGTTGGAGTCTGCCAGTAATGCCTGGGCTTGTTTGACACCCATACAAGTGATGCAGAGAGGATGGGGGTCTTTTCCTGAGATGGTCAACCGACAAGCAGCTCGGTAAGAGTGGAACGTGACATACCTAATGTTTGTTTTATGGTACCGCACTTATGTCAGTTTGCCTACGGAAAGGGGTTTTCAACCTACCCATGCAGTACTCCAAAAACCCAACAGCGTGTAGCTCGACTGTTCAGAGGTCAAATGCTGATTGGCTAACAACTGGGCCGGAGCAGGGACGGCAGTGACATTGGACTTCACCAAGAATGGTAGAAACACAAAGAGAGTTTTAGGACTTTTTGGCTATTAACATCTATGCACACTTACAGATTTATTTACACATTTAAAAACCTGATTACACACACATTCTGAATAAACATTTGCAGATTCAACAAACAAATAACTTTGCTACAATAAAGCCACAGAAAAATAGACCTGGACTGTGGATTAGTTGTCAGCTGGGACTCTAATAAATCCAAACATGTTAGAGATATTAAAAATTAATTATGTATAGCCATGATGTCAAATGTGTCCCATATTTTGAACAAATGTAGTTTTTTAAATCTAAGTTTTTATTGTCTGCTAAGAGGAGGAGGACTACTCATTTTCACACGCAGAATCTTTGGTGACAGAAAGCTTCATTTCCTCTGTGCTACTGGGAACAGGAAATCTACTATATAAACCACAGACCTTTCTTTAGATGTTTTTATTAGTCAGTCTGTTAATATTCACGGTGCATGCAGCTGTATTTAAATCAAATTTTCAGCACATATACAACATACAAATGTGCAAAATAAATGTCCATATCCATGAATAAATAACTGGACTGCTAAGATATATATAGAAACACCAAATTTCTGTTTGACCTTCTGTTAGAGCTACAGTCTTTGCTCCCCTTTGGTCTAATTTGATCATCTCTATTTTTACCATAAAATACAGACTGCATTCACTGGTTCTTAAATGGCTCTTAAATGCGTTAACTGTATCTCATAGAGTTGATGATACTGTCACATATTTCCTGGCATTACAGGCTTTGAACAATTTATAACACATTGGTTTATGGCAAACTGGTGCAAACTAGGATACATTACATCTCTTCTATTGGCTTGAATTGCCATTTTAAATCTTCTAAACTTTGACTAAACACGTTGGTTCACTCACTGATGGATACATTATATAGAGGCAATACATAGTAGTTGTCACTGGGACAGTTTTAGGCAGGGAAAGTTTTAGCTGCTCATTTTTGTAGTAGGTATGTTTTTGTTTTTTTTTGTGGGGGGGGTATTTATATTTTAAACCTGGAAAATTTTATGTGGACAATTGGGAATGTGAACAATAACATGAAATAAGAAAATTTAAGACTGATGTATAATATAGGCAATAATAAGCAGAATTGATCTTTATGCATAAAAAAGTTAAGACTATGTACAACCCAGTCCTCCAGAAATCAAAGGAAAGGTCACTTATGTGTGTTTGGGATTAATAAAGTATTCTGATTCTAATTCTGATTTTAATAGGTGAAGTTTATGGGTGGCTTCAAGTTAATTTGAAGAATGTGAAATAATCAGCAACATCTTCATAACACCAATTTAAACTGTTAATCTCTTCTTTCTTGAAAAGTTTAATTAGTTAAAACAAACATCACATTGGAGCTAAAATAAGTTGGTTCTTTTACTGCTAGAATGGGGGGAAAAAAAAAAACATCCTACACTCTGAACAACTTAATTACTAAAGATAAAGAGTTGATGGTGATTTAGGTTGCTGCTCCATTATGCCTTTCTTGATTGGTGAGCTTCTTTATGATGCCATACAGATGATGCCAAGCATTCACATAAACTATGACAAGAAACAGGAAGGAACAATAAAAGGCACCATACAACATCATAGCAAAGTACACTTCTAACACATGGTATATGTTTTCTTGACATACTTCATTTACAACCATTATTATTAGACTTAAACTAAAGTAAAAACTAAAAGTAAGTGCAATAAAACATTTTACTTCATTTAAAAGAATATATAAACTAGACTTTTGGGGGGAAAATTCCATTTGAAGCAATTTTCTGAGCTTACAAAAAAAATAAAAATAAAAATGAAATAAAAAAAACAGAGAAAATGTCATTAGTTTTAGTCTTTGTCATTGTGGTTTCCACCAACAACCTTTTGGTCTTTGGTGCAAATGGTTATTAAATGTTTATTAAGACTTGGGAGATCTACATGACTGTGAGTCAGCTGCCTACACAATGTCTTGTGTTTTTATTGTAATACCTGTTGTGATTTTCCTAAGTCTTGCTCCTGACAAATTCCCTCCATGCAAAAATTAAAAAGACAAAAACACACTTAAACAAATGAAACCAATTAAAACTAAACATTTTCAAACAATAAAAAAATAAATTGAAAAAAGCAACTCTGGAAACTGGACTTAAATTCAAAAACAAAATGAAAATTTATTTATTTTTTTTTTAAATCCTATAATAACTCTGATTATAACTGCAGTTATAATTTCCCAAAGTATTTAGATAAATACTGTAATATACCAAAATTTGTTAGGACACTGGGCAGGTTGGGATTTGTCTCTCTTTCGCAGCAGTTGGATCTGTGGGCGAAGCTGCTGTTCCCAGACTTGCTACCGCACACCTGCTTGTCATTCCCCTTGATCAAGACCAGGTACTTAAGGAGCGTCTGTGGCAGCATTTCTCCACCAGACTGTTGTCTCCACTACAGTGGTAACTCAGCCAAACCTCAGTGTGTTTAAATCCTGTTTATTCCTGCAAAAAGTAACTTTAGTTTCCCTGTCAACTTTCCTAGTGTTTCCTGGAGCTCCCGTCAACCTTCAAGTTAATTCTTCCTTCACCCTGTCTCTGGAGAAATTGACCCACAGCTGGACTCATGCTTCATCTGGATATCAACTTACCTTGGAATTCTGTGGATCATACCTGCCTTCATTCTCCACCACACTCTCATGCCTTTGCCCAATTTGTCCAAGACTTTAGGGAAGTGTTTGACCATCCCTTTCATGCAGATGAAACAGCCTGTCAGCTGTTTAACCTCCGCCAGGGTAATAAATCTGTCACTGAATTGTCAACTGAATTTAGAGTAAGAGCTGTTAAGACTGGGTGGGAGGGAAAGGCATTGCAGGGAGCTTTTTATAACTGTTTAAGTGATCAAATGAAGAGATGAGCCCAAAAGCTTTGAGGAATTAGTGGCCCTGGCCATTAGGAAAGATAACCGCTTTAGACAATGAAGCGGGGAAAGAAACTACAAGTCCTGACAGAGTCCTGGTCGCGTGTCACCTTCCGGTCCTCTTTGCCTTCCTCTCCCGTAGTTAGCATTTTGAATTCCCCGTCTGACCAGCTTGGGGAGCCAATGCAGCTCGGCTGTGCAAAGTTAAAACCAGAGGAATATCAGTGGAGGATTGAGGCGAGGCTGTGTATCTATTGAGGGTAGTCCAGCCCTGCATGCAGCTGCCGGCCACCATTAGTTTAATAAGAATAGATTTTCCTCCAAGCACTTCTAGATTTCAGTGCTGAACAGAATGTTTTAAATGAACAGTTAGTGCCAGTGGCGTTCTGTCATGGCAAACAAAGCAAACAATGCTTGCTCATAGGAAACTGTAGCTTTTTATGGGTGTGTCCATATCCTATTAACAATGACTTGAGTTGGGCAAGCTGAGAGGTCAGCAAAGTTTTTCTGGTGGTTTGCGCATGGACATTGTAGATAAACCTCTGGTCTTTCACGGTAAACTGATAGGAGACTAGCGTGCAAAGCAAGCTGCCACTGGTTCTGATTTCACTGCTCTGAGATCTGCACTTTGTGTGGAAACACAGCTAGCATTAAAGGAGCTTCAGTGACTTATCATTGTAAGTCATTGTACTGTTTATAGAGATATGCGATCCTCACAGGACAGCCACTACAAACATATAATTTATAGAATATAATGCTGGACTTTAAATAGAATATAAAGTACTTAAAATAAGCTCAGCTTACAACATATGCAGCAGTAATATTAATCCATCTAACATTGATGGGGAGATTCTTTTCTGCAGAATAATTATTTTTTCTTTTGATACGTTATGCACAATTTTCCAGTAATACAGTTTTATGTGTAGTGAGATGTTTTCATAGTGTTTTATTGCTTCTTTTATTAAAGGAATAGTTTGAAAAATTCCTTCATAACTTGTCATTGTCAGTAAATAGTAAATAATTTCTGGTAATATAGTAGATATTTATTTAGAAGTAATAATATTTTAATGTTAATGTTTTAGTCTGATGTAATTTATCTTGATAATTGGTGAAATATAGGGGGAACATATTTTTGTTTGTGTGTGTGTCTGTGTTTGGGGGGCGGGTCGTCATATACCTGGAGTTTGTGTACATATGTCCACTAAAAGTCCGGCAGAGGCAAATACTTACATAGGAGGTTGGGTTTTTTTTTCTTTTTGTAGTTTTTTTTGACTGGTAATTTTCACACACTGAATTGTTGCTGATTTATTTTTATTTTTTTTGGTAATTACATTTTTAACAGAAAATACAGAATGCTTTCACTGGGTGTTAAATGGTTCTTAAATGCATTCAGTATATCTCATAGTGTTCATGATGGTGTCCAATCACTGCCACATATATTAGAACATTAGAGTCTTTCAGTGTTATTATTATTACAATTTATAACACGATTATGATAGTAAATTAGTGGCAAAGTAGTGTAAATTAGCTGTATAGAAGACAGCTAATAATTAAACTACTGATATCTCAGAACTGCTGTATTAAATCTACAAATGAATATTTCTAAATTTCATTTCATACATCATATAGTGGCAAGTAATAGTGGCTATAATTGGGACAGTTTTAGGCAAGGAACAGTTATAGCTGCTCATTTATTTAGATTTATGTTTTTTGTGATTTTTTTTTTTGGTTTTAAATCTAGAAAAAGTATAGAAACTGTTTTCTAAATTGTAGATATCAGAACCATCTTATGTAGAAGGTTTAAGAATGTAAATAATAAAATGAAATAAGCAAATTTTAGGCTGGTGTAAAATAATATCCAGTAACTTGCAGAACTGATGTTTATTCATAAAAAAGTTAAGTAAGGAAAGGTCACTTGTGTGTTTTGTGTGTACTGTTGCTACTGTTATTTAGGTGGAGTTTGTGGGTGGCTTCAAGGTAAGTTTGAGTAACGTGAAACAATCAGCAACACCTTTATACATTATTATGTATTATCTTTACATGTATTTCTTTATTTAGCCACAGTAATGGTGATTAAAAACACCAATATAAACTTTTTATTTTCAACACAGTACACATAAAAATTTTAAATTGCAGCAACATAAAAGCATAAATGCAGCAAAGTAAAAGAGATAGTTTAATTAATAGTTTAATTAGTTAAAATAAACATCATATTGGAGCTTTAAACTAAATGTAATTCAAATAAGTTGTTTTTACTGCTAAAATGGGAAAAAAGACCTACTTCATACTAAACAACTTAATTACTAAACACAAAGAGTTAATGGTGATTTAGTTTGCTGTTCCATGATGCCTTTCTTGATTAACGAGCTTCTTTATGACGCCATCCAGGAGGTCGTGCATTCACATAAACTGTGATAAGACACAGAAGGTAACAATAAAATACAGCATACAATATCATACCACAGCACACTTATAAAACATGATATATAAGGACTCTTGACATACTTTGTTATAACCAGTTTTATTATACTTACCTAAAACTAAACTGAAAACTAAAACTAGGTATGATAAAACATTTTACTTAGCTAATATAAAAATATAAACAAGACTTTTGAAAAAAAAAAATCAAAGCTAAATGAAACAATGTTGTGAAGTTATAAAAATAATTAAAATAAAATAAAAAAATATACTGGAAATGTCCTTAGTTTTAGTCTTTGTCATTTTGGGAAAACTTGTCAACACCACCAATGTGATGAGTCTTCTATGCTTCTTCTATGTTCCGAACTGATACGAAACCATAATATGTTCATAATACCACAGCTAAAACAACATTTGCTTGATGGTAATAGCAGCTAAATATGAAGTCTACTCACTTGGTTCAAGCACCATATCTCCATTCACATCACTGTGGAAAAAAAATTTGCTTTAAAGGATTACATTTATAGAATATAATATGAACCAGTTAACATTTAATTATGTAAAGAAAGAACAGAATCCATCCCCATAAATATCTCTCCTCTACAGTAAAATAAAATTAATTAAAGACATTTGGCTTTATCAGTCATGAAAAAGAAACAGAACAATGTGACAGTCACAATTATACAAGATATTGGATGCATGGTTGTTACCTTCTTGGCTTTCTGTACTTCATGTATATTTTGTAGAATACCACAACCAGAGCCATAGATATGACGACGATGAGGAACACCAAAAAAACAATGACAGCTTTGTCATTGTCTGAAAATAGGGGTTAAAGCATATAAAAGCAGAGGCATTATTATTCTAGATACAAAGAAGTGAAACTGAGTTATGTTACTCAACAAAGTAAAGTTATTTCTACTTTGTTTCATTGTATGAATCGTACATACAGAGAGTATCAGCTGTCAATTCTCCAGGTTTGCTTTCAAAGCGTCCATTGAAAACAGTCACCTATAAATACAGATGTTTCTTCATAAGAAATTACAGCATTAAAATAAAGGTGCCATAAAATATTTATATTAAGTAGGATTGTACAAACCTCCACTGTGTAGGTAGTAGAGTAGCTCAGATCTTTGAATTCAAAGTCACACTTTTTACTCGGTGGTTTTTCACTAACACCACGAAGACGTGCTATGAATCTTTTATCTTTCTCAGGTCCATTAATGGTGGATTTATAGGTACAGGTTACTTTAATCACATTATGCTCTGGAAAAGTTACACTCAGTTCAGGAGAACCTTCTGGTACTGTAAAGAAATGAAAAAAAAAAGTCAATTTTTTAATACAGTTGTGCTCATAAGTTTACATACCCTGGGAGAATTTGTGATTTTTTTGGCCATTTTTCAGAGAATATGAATGATAATACAAAAACTTTTCTTTCACTCATGGTTAGTGGTTGGATGAAGCCATTTATTATAAAAACAATTGTGTTTGCCTTTTTAAATCATAATGACAACAGAAACTATCCAAATGACCCCGATCAAAAGTTTACATACCCTAGTTCTTAATACTGTGTATTGCCTCCTTTAACATCAGTGACAGCTTGAAGTCTTTTGTGGTAGTTGTG
>VUQS01028372.1:25308-47833 GCA_015108495.1 Heterochromis multidens | reverse complement strand
TTCTGAAGTTTTGTTTACTCATGTCTGACTCAGAGGTGTAATGACTCTGAAATGATGAAACACGTTGCTTCGGATGTGTGGTGGCTCACAGCCTAACAGTGACAGTGAGGATCTTATTACATCGCTAACAGGGCTGACCTTTGCAGACAGTTCACTAATATACTGAGGCACTCCCCCCCCTCTTCTCTTTACATGAAAAACCTAAAACCTCAGCTCTGAGTCAGATTTATTATTTTTGCCCATTATCAGGCCCAAATGAACCTTGATTTAACCAGGTCTAACAAAATATCTTTAAAATCAGAGTCAGACTGCTCATGCTTGACTAGATGCACATGTTTTTTTTTTTAGACCAAAAGACTGAAGGCAGATGGTCTGAAAAGGTTACAGATTTTAATGAGGAAATTGCAAACAGAACAAGTCAGAATGATACAAAAGCAAACTCAGATATATTTCTCTCAGTGGTCAGGTTCAGTCTCTTCTATGGGATAAATCTGCAAAGAGCCACAGACAAATTATTCATTCAGAAGTATAAGTATTGAATCAGTCAAGAAGTGAGATTTCCAAAGTAGTTCAACCAGACCTACAAATCAGACTCTGCTCCTTTCCCAGGTTAATTAGTCTGAAGTGCCACACAAAATCCAAGTCCAGATCTCTATAAAACTTGACTCTCAGGTTCAATGCTGAAACTCTCCCCAGGCTCTGCTCTCCAACTGTTCACTCTGCTCACCTTTTGGATGGACTTAGGGCCAGCTTTGTCCCAAAACAATCAGCTAGCTCTCCAGGAATGAGTCAGTGAGGTACAAGCAAAGGTAAGTGATGCTGGAATTTTAACAGATAAGTAATTAAACCCACAAGTGAGGCAGCCCAACCGATACTACTAACAGCATAACACAACAATCTGACAGTGAACGACAAGGAGAGGCGGGTTGAAATACTGTAGATGAGGGTGATGAGAGACAGGTGTGTCAGCTGGAGTTCAGGTGGCCATGCCCACTCCTGGGAGGTAAGCAGAGGTATTGCGCACATACATACCCACTCACACAGGATAGGGAGAGGTATATAGAGCAGTAGTAGGGAGACAGAGAGAAAGGCAGATCAGCACCTGGAGGACAAGAGGGCCCTTAGGCTAATAAATGGTTTTCATATTCATGTGAGCAGCTGTTTGTTATACAAATGTAAACTTCGTGATGCTGTATTTAACTACATTTGTTCTTTGAAAAGCATACAATTATCAGCTCAGTCTGTGGTGAAAAAACCATTTGCAATCTTCCCAGTAGCTGTCATATTTTACTCAAAACCAAAAACTTCTCTTGGTGTCAGCAGAGGTAAACCAATGGGACCACCACAGTTAGGATTCACTGTGGGGGAATGTCTGTGCAGTATTTCATGATAACATATTCAATAGTTGCTGGAATATTTGACCTGCTGAGTCCCGAACTCTTGTTTGGGATGCATTTTTAATTTCTCCTAGCTATTTGGGATTAGTTGGATCTGATTAAAAACTAAGCATCATCTTTGAACAGAAAGTACTTTAAAAAAAAAAAAAAGTATGCCTCATATGGGAATAATGGGTGTATTTATAACACAATAAATTCATGATTGTTTTACAAAATATGAAACATTTTATTGATCATAATGAAGTACAAGTGGCAGAAAGGCCAAAATGTAGTGTCTCCGTATGACCAGGCAGGGTCTTAGGCGGTTAAGCCTGGAATCAAGGCTGTGATCATCATATTTACAGAAGAGAGACAGAGCCCCTCCCCAATATTTGCTCTAAATGCATCCCTATCTACACCCCCCATAAATTGATATAAAAAGTTAAAATATTTACAGATAATACTGAAATAACTCGAGTACAATAAATCAAATTCTTAGGTTGATGGTGGATGAAAAATTAACTTGGAAGCATCATATTGATTTTGTTTCTAAAAAGATTATGAAGACAGTTGGTATTTTGAGTAGAGTTTGTTCATTAATAATTACTCTTGTATTTCAACACTTTATTATAGTTTAATTTAAAAGTCATGTTTATTTAAGCTTTTATCAGTTTTTTATGAGAATGTGTATTGTATCTGTATAAATAATGTACACTTAGCTCACGACTTGCCTAAGATTTTCCAGAATCTCTTTCTACAGAGCTTCTTTCATATTGTACAAGACATTCTAGGGACTTCCATTTCCCATTTTTTCTGACTTCCCTTAATCAACATGCACTGACATATAGAGGGCCATCTCTTTGGAACAGTTAATCTATATCACTAAAATCCATATCCACATTATCACTGTTTCAGAAACATTTGAAAAGGTCTCTAATTAACAAAAGGTTCTTAAGCATTTTTTGGATCCTATTTTATTTGTCAACATATCTCCTATGTAAGTGTTATTATTATTATTATTATTATTATTTTGTTCTTTTGGTCTGTTTCTTATTGCTGCTTATGTTGATCGCATCAAAAAGATCAACCTAAGCGCATTTTCTTCCTATGAAATATTAGTACTTTCCTGGAGTAGAAACAAACTGTTTTGGAGAAAACAAACCTTTCTATGAGTGATAATCAACCATCTCTAAAACTTGCCATCATTAGCCACAGATTCAGTGACTGTGCTCATGGGTGGATTTACCACATTAATAACTTTATTGGGTTTGAATTGTCAGAGAGTCCATGAAGCTTGAGCAAAGTGTAAAAAAATCTTTTGTTGCATTCCATTTGCAGCTTTCATTTATACGTATTCTTTCTGTGTAATGTTGTAGTTCCCAAATGGTGCTGAGGCACACTGGTGTACCTTGGGATTTTCTGTCAGTCATGTATAAGTATTGCAACTGCACAAAAAGTAATGAATTATATTAAAATTCACCGTGTTTGTACACATCAAAGGGTGTGACTAATAGCAAGAAGGATAGCACCATGTTTGAGGGTGTAAAATGGATCACTTTCATGTGTACAGTGAACCAGAGTTTACTAGAAATGTTAGGTGTTATGATAAGTTCAGATGCTGCAAATGTGCTGTCAAAGGTGCCTTCATCTAACATTATAATCAGAAGAAGAATTGATGATATTTCAGATGACAAAGAGTATGTTTTCTGCAAAAATTAAGCGAGCTGTGCCTTGAATTTTTGTTGCACTTGCTTATTATAGAGATACCCAGAAGCTCAGCCTCTGGGTCTAGATTTGGTCTTACCCATTGCTGACTCAATCGCCATGGCCTTACCTGGAGCAAAGTGGTGGACTAATCAAAAATTTTATCCTTAAAGCTGTTCATGTGGGCACAAGGAGCACTATTACTGTAAAACACCTCCAATAAAACTCTTTGATTACCATCAAATATGATGGCAAAAAATGACACTTCTTCCTGCAGATTACCCCTTCACCTTGTCCATCAAATTTTCTAAAATAAACCTGATGTTGAAAAAGAAAAGTTGGTTATGAAACAGTTGCAAACTCAGGAACCCCAGCACATGAAGTAAAGATTTCTGTGATTGAGAGTGACATCAGATGTATTGTCCACATGAGTGTGGGCCTCTGTGGGAACACATGAAAGCTGGAGCTCCCTCACATCTTCAAAGAGTAAGAATCATTTGTTTATTCTTACATCTCCCTTTGTCTCCTTCTTTACAGTTTTCTCTTGAGGTTGGTGGGAGTGTGACAGCCAGAGGTCAACCTTCAGCTCCCATTATATTCTGCAGCGCACTGAGATGCCTGAAATGCACCACACAAAACAATGACAGCTTGCATGATGAGAATTCAGAAATTCTTTTTCAACTAGTTTCTATATCTTTCAAACATAACAAGAGTTATGATTCAACCTGTAAATTCCTGAAGCGATTTCGTGTAAAAACACCTCGTGCCTGCTACTAACAAAGAATGAAGGATTGTATATTACTTTTTCCTTGAAAAAAGTGAAATAAGGACTAGGCTGTTAGTATCAGCAGGCACACAAAAAGCAGCTCCTCAAGATATTTTTAAATAAGAATTTGTCACAGTATCGCTATGTGTTGTTATATGATTGACACGTGCTCTCTGGGAATGCAGAAGGTGCAGTGTCAAGACAACAGAGATGCACAATATGAGTTAAAACTACACTAAACTATAGTGTAAATTAACCAGGTACTAAGTAAGACGTATAAAGCCCCCTTGCAATATCTCTCGGCTTTTTGAAAAAATGTAGGATATTACAGCTCATTGTTTTGGTTCAAAAGAATGCATTCAGTGTCACTGCTTTGATTAGTGATGTGTTGAGATGCAGAACTCCAGCTATCTGAGACATCTGAGAGAGGAATGGTATACTTCGGACAGTGCATCAGTTAGCTAAACAAAGGGGGTCCTAAAAAATCTGCAATTCCTTTCAATAAACTATTTTAATAACTGATCAATCATCATATTTAATTTAAAAATGCATTAAATCTGCTGGTTCCCAGTTCTTAGGATATGCTACTTTTATGTCAGTGTAAATTGAATGACTTTGAGCTTTAACTGTCTGTTGTTCACACATAATATTTGAAGAGGCCATCATCACCTTTGGACTCACAAAAAATAGTAAGCTCACTGAAGCAGTACTCTCTAAGGTACTGCTGCTGTACCCGTTACAGAGGGAACTTATCTGTATCATTGTAGTCTGTGCCTCACAGAACTCTAACCCTCTTAGAAAGGCATTTATATCTTTGCATCTTTGCTAGTATTACTGACCCCTCAAAGCTTCTATCCATGGGACATCTGCACCTACTGCCAAATTATGACCAACAACTAACCTGTCTTGCATCTGGGATGAAACTGGCACACAAACATACATTGTGTCCCGACATTGCGTCCTAATATTGAGAACATACATGTACCTTTTTGGCACTCGTAAATTGGATGTTCAGGAGCTGGACCACACTCCAAACACTGCCCACTTGTCTATAAATGCCTACCTGCACTACCCTCTTTGTTCTTGTTTCTGCGCCCCATCCTTCCTCCCTCTTTCTCTGTTTGTCATCCTCTCTCCAGGGGGTACCAGGGGGATCTTACAGGTCTGGGAGGCACTATCGATCCTCAGTGAGGGCTTTCAGAAACCGCAGCCCCTGGCTTACCTCTTTGTGTTTCTGCCTTTTTTTTCTGCCATCTTCATTATCAGTAAACCTATTAGTACCTGCTTTTGAAGGTACACATAGCTACCTTGAAGGGCAGTAATTAGCTCTAGGAGTGTTTTTTTTTTTTTGTGTAGATTGTACCTGTAGGGACAGAAATGGACTTTTATTGTATGTGTAGAATAGTGCTTTGTTCTGACATGTTGTGCAGCAACCACACAGTTGTCATTAAGAAAATAAATGTAGATTTATATCTTTTACTTTTAAATTATTGTACCATTTAACATTATTTAATCTTATACCCTGTCTAGTGGAATGTACTTTGAGAGTGCATCCATCTAACATCAAACTAAAGACATGTCTGGGTTAAAAGCAACCTGGATTTCCTTTAATCACAAGGCTTAAATGTTATGTACTGATGTCATGACTTGTCAGTCTTTTTAAGTCCTTCCAGATGAAGTGGATTAAGGTAAGAAAACCATTTGGCTTTGAATAACATCAGGAACTGAACAGCCCTTCTGGTGACCTACAGGTGTCATTCGTTGCAGTGCGGTGGTGAAACTGGAGGTAACACCTACACAGGAATAACTTAACGAAGAAAAGAAATGTAGGCTTGCTTTGATCTTCGATGGAAAGAACATGTTCAATAGACACTGACAGGGAACATCTTCATCTGCTTCGGGGGAGAGGTGTTTCCAGAGAGGCCTGTCAGTGAGTCTATAGCACTGCGTCTTTATGTTTGACATTTTAAATCCCTTTAAACCTCATAGCTGGAGTTCAGGGAACAGACTGTAGGACTGAAGACATTTATTAGAAGGACATCTTAAAAAATAACACAAACTAGCAATAGCACTATGCTGGCCTTGAGCGTAAAAAGAAAACAAAAACAAGTTTTCAGTGAGCCTCTTCCAAAGGAGCTCAAAGCATCTAGTCAGTAAAATAGCAAAAAATAACCATGAAGACTAAACAAAAATGTTTTACTAACACAAAAAAGTTGTACAGCTGCTCAGAAAAATCAAAGCAAGGAGTTGTTTTTTGTTTAAAATCGTTTGCATTGAACCTTGATTGATTTTTTTATGCAATCAGAGTTCATAGTGCAACAGTTAATCAATGCAACCATCTTTTAACCACTCGTCTATTTCTACATCACATCAAAGTTTTCACATATTCTTTTAATTGCCCACACATAAGAACTAACAAGCAGTTCACTGTACTTTCAGTTTCAAACTTGTGTATGGCACGGCTGTTGTAACTTCATCAAGTGAGGTTTTCCCTGGAGGCACCAACATGGTCATGGTAAAGGTTTATGTCAGCCACAGGTTCAACACGAGCATTTTTTTTTCTACATGTGCTGCACATGTTGGCCACATTCATACCTGAGTAGGTATTGACTGAATGTGTCTGCGCTGTTCAGGAGGTGCTTTATCACCACTGCTGCTCTTCTCAATGAATCAGCACCAGGAAAATGACCTCCCCACCATTTCAAAGAATAACTTGTTGGGCTTTCTGAAGTACCGACAAAGCTTCTTCAAGGCTTGGGTGCTCAGTGGAGCATGTGGTCTGCCTTTAGACTCGTCCAGGCATTTGTCGTGCCCAGCCGACAGGAGGCAGTAGAAGCCCTTGGTGGTGTTGTAGTAGAAGTTGCTGGGGTTGATCCTGGGTGGCAGGTCCAGAAACCTCTCTGCCTTTCTCAGCTCAGGGAAAGGATCCCGAATAAGCGCATCTCCATCCACCACGTGGATCTGCTCCCTGGGAAAGACCTCCAGCCAGTGGGCAAGGTGCTGGTAATAGAGACTCCTCTGCAGTGCCTTGTATCCAGGATCAATGTGGCCCTTGTGGAGCAGGAGCTCCTCTAAGGGCTGGTAGGGCTTGTGTCGTGTTAGGCGGTTGTGCAGAACCTGGGTGTAGTCAGAGATCAGCCTCTCAGCTGGGTCCCGGACAATGAGTAGCAAACGGACAGCAGGGTTCATGTCCCACACTCGTGCAGGAACCTGAGGAGCTGCAAAGTAGCCTGGGGTTTTTTCCACTGTTAGCTGACCCGGGACGGTGAAGGGCATCTGGGCTCGGTACCAGGCCAGACCTCTGCGGTAGTGCTCTTCCACATTGAAATAGTGCACCTGTCAGAGGATACAGGAGGTATTCAGTGATGTAGATGAAGAAAAAAAATGGTTTTCATTATTTTTTATGCCACTTGTTGACCCAGTTGTTTTCAAATTTTAGTCTTTGTTGTAACTTTAAGAACATTTTAGGAACATCTAATTATTTCTAAGCTTTTTTAACATCTAAAACACTTTCAGCTTTTTTTCATTTAGTCCCCATCTTGTCTAAACCAATCTCTTCTTTGCCACCAGCTTTCTAACTTCATAGTCCTCATCTTAAACTATCCTGGTTAGGATTTCTCTTTGTGCAGTTTTTCAGGACAGGCCCGTCATCATTCATAATAATTACAAACCTACACAGAAATGGAACTGTCTTTGCTCTGGTTTCCTTTCTGCACTGAAGAAGATGCAGTACGTGTTTGGCCTGAACTAAACTTTAAGAAAACCCTCCTGCATTTGATGATTAGACAGCCTCTAAGGCCTCTCGGTCTTACCCGGGTGGCATCCCAAAGTTCC
Source organism: Heterochromis multidens (assembly GCA_015108495.1). Taxonomy (NCBI): domain Eukaryota; kingdom Metazoa; phylum Chordata; class Actinopteri; order Cichliformes; family Cichlidae; genus Heterochromis; species Heterochromis multidens. Next base: position 40,153 of record VUQS01028372.1, on the reverse strand, counting down.
TGAGTGCGGAGTTTTACACTTTTACAGTATATATCTGCACCTGGGGCATTTTGTTTAGCTCCATTACCTTGAGATTGAATTTTGTGCTTCAGTGCAGCTCTATATTGTTAGAGCTGGGTCTCCTAATACATATTTTTAGATGCAGAAGGTCTATCCACAGTTATAACTAATTTTCAAGTACTGTGGTATTTATTTTGATGGAGTTTTAAAATTTTCCATGGCCACCCAATGGCTGGTTCTTGGGCTAGCTTTTGCCACTTTAAATACAAAGTCCTGCAAACTCCTGGAGTGTGGGCTTGGTTACTTTGAACAGCATCAAAATCAAGTGGTTTTAAGGTGTATTTATGTAATTTTTACAATGCAATAAAATGCAATAAAAGACATATAATTAAAAAGAAAAAAAAACTGTTATATAAATAAATGTATAAATAAAAATACATTTTGAGGGAAATGAGATAAAAGGCCCATCATGTATTTTAATAGAAAACAGACATTGTTCTTAAAGGGAATATTTTATCCCAGTTTAATCCATTTTATGTTGAAATGTAGTGGAACAGAAGTATAGAGTAACAGAAGATGAAAATGCTCAAGCACACTTAAGTACTTAAGTGCAAACTGAGTAAATCTTCTCCACCACTGGGGACAGAGCTATTAGTGACAGTTTTTTTTTTTACCTCAGCCTTTGCCACTTCCACATCTGGGTGCAGGTTGAGCATCTCGAGCAGGGCTCTGGTGCCACCTTTTCGCACGCCAATGATAATAGCTCCGGGCAGCCGCTGCTGGGTAGCATTGTAGGAGGAGGAAGAGGATGATGGAGGGGAGTAGACGGAAGAACTGGAACCCCCAGTGCGTAATTCCCTTAAGCACACAGACAGCTGACTCTGCAGCAGCAGAAGCACCAGCAGCGCTAGTAGCACTGTCCACAGCATGGTGCCACACGCACACACACAGAGGTGGAGTGATGGTTATGAGCACACTCTCATGAAGCTCCCGGACCAGTACGTTGTGCTTGTTATCAGTCAGCGGGGGGCCTCAGGAGGGAGCCCTTCAATTGGACAACCTATGAAGCAGGAAAAAATAAAGGTTATTATCCACTTTTGCTGTCTCACTCTGCCACTTTCTTCTTTAATACCACCAGTGTAGCAGAAAGGTCGAAAAGTGATACACTTGTCAAGAAAGTTGATGATAAATAAGCAAAAATTAATTCCTTCTGAATATAAATTTCTGCAAGGAGAGATTATTAAAATTCAGCAGCATGAAATCTGAAGGCTGAACTAAGACCTTTAATGTTTTTTTAATCAAGTTTATTGCAACCTCATAACACATTTTAGGCTGTTATTTACTGTAACTCAAGAAAGCTACAGTTAAATCAAACAAAGAAAAAATGTTTTAGCCTCAAGCAAGAAAAAACATAACAAATCTAATTTATTATTAATAAGTGGTTTATAAGAGTTTAAATAGAATAAAGAGTCTGCCAAATATAGCTAATAACTGCAATGATACCACTATTTTTAAACATATATGGGTTAACTTTAATTTTGGTACCTTTTTCTGTCCATTGCATATACTGTACAGTTCATGTAACTGTATGTCTTAGGAATTCCAGTTGTGAGCAAGTTAGCATTAACACAATTACCTAAAGATGGACAGGTTTGAATGTGTGTGTGTAGATTCTGCATCAAAAGAATAAAAATTTTGAATGTTTCCTCTGAGTAAGGGAGGATGTTGAGTTGGCAACACTCAGATTATGACCGCAGTCACAGTGCAGTTTCTTTTCATCCCACATAGCTAAAGCTCATTGCTACATGTGCTTGCTCAACTGTTTCATGATCCCATATGTCTGAGACACCTCTGCACTCTAATGTGTCAAGTCCAGGCCAAAGCAGTGCAGGTTTGGAGCCCAGAATATAGGGCTGCAATATTAAAAATGGACAGAAAATATTAAAATATTAATCTATATCTAAAGCAGATGGAGAGGAAATGCATTGAAATTTAATGTTGCTATGAGGTTTACGATCTCCCCAAGGAGCACTAACACCCATCTGAGTTCAGTGGAACCATTTTTACAGCGGAGGAGACGAGCTGCAGTGATCCTGAAATCCTGAATGGGGCATTTTGTCTCATTGGATTGTCTGAGTTTAATCTGTATTTGATGAGGTTTTAAAATAGTATAAAATGTTGAATGCTCATATTAAACATGGACAAAGTTTCAAATAATGAGGTCAGAGTATGTACAAGAAATTCCCTCAGACGGCTCTAAACACTCAGTTTCAGACAGTTTTTTCAGCTCTTGACTCTGTATGATGATGATGACAACGAGAGCAGATTTCCCTAATATGGTCATCTCAAACCTACCATTCTTGCTATGAGAAGCCTCACCCACCCACTGGGGCAGCCAATCAGCAGAAAGTTGTCTTAAAGGGAGGGTGGTCTTAAAGAGGAAGAAGCTAAAACAGCTTGTTTCAGGATAAGCTGAAGGGGTCTGCACCAAGGCCCATAATCAGATAAATAAGGATTATTTTGCAGTACTGGAGTCCAAGAATAAAAATATTGAGCTGCTAAACTTGAAATGAACATTTTAGGTTCTCTTTAAGTGTAAGAAAACACTTTTCCACTAATGTACTTAAAGGAGTCAGTGATCTTTTATCCAAGAAAATACAAACTTATGTCAGCTCCACATGTTGACCCTCTGTTATCTCTGGGGGCACTTTTTTCCTTTTTTTATTTTATTTTTTTTAATTTAATGGATTTTATCTTTATCCAGACACAGTGAACAGGAAAATTCTTCTTAAAGAGAAGACAAAAGAGAAACCTCAGTTCTCTTTGGTGAATTTGTTTTAAAGATTTGAGTTTAAGAGCCGTTGTTTCAGACTCACAGCAGGATTCATTTTTACAGAAGTTTTTGGGTCCTGACCAAAGTGATCTATATGCTATGAAGGGTGTCATATGTGAAAGTGAGCTGCACCTGCACTTAAAGGACAAAGGACACTTTCAAGGATGCTAATTTTCACATTTTGGACTGAGAAGACAGATGGTTTGAAAGAGGACTAAAGGAGGACATCTATATCCACTGTGAATGACTTTCACTGAACAGAGGTGGCGGTTCATGACATCAGCTATCAGCTACCTACAGTGCAGTCTTGAGATCCCGTCCCAGGTGCTTCAACCCGAACTCACACCTTGCCCCAAGTGACCTCAATAGGTCACGTGATAGGGTGGGGCAAGGTCTCATATTGGTTTCATCCTTAAACCCTGGTGATGGAAATGACCCAGCCCTTTTTTCACACCTTGGCTCATGTGATGATCAGCAGTGGGTCAACGACCCTCAGGACCACGTCCAAGGGGACAATCCCCACTAGGGTTTAAATACCTGGGACTCTCCACCTTTTGTTTGTTGCCTCCTTTTTCAAGCTGTCTAGGATGACTGAGAACTTAAAGAGACAACAAGCTGCAAGATCTTAAATGTTATTTTGCATGTAGCTGTTGAAGCTGTGGAACCAAGCATTTAATCTTCCACTTTATCACAGTCTTATATACAATGAAAAGGTCATTCCACACCTCGAAGTCTGTTTGACATGACAAATAAATGCAGATTACCTGCATATATTGTCACGGTCTCCCAGTCCTCGCCGTGCGGCTGCTGTGTTTCCTGTTGTTATTTGTTCCATGTCCTCCACTTTCCCCTTTCCTGGTCTGTGTGTGCGTGTGCGTGTATGTGTGTATGGGCATACTCTGGTTTTGGTGTACCAGCGGGATGTTGCTCTTCCCGCCTTCTGGTTCCGGCACACTTGGGTTAATCACACACCTGTTCCTGATTCCCTCATTGCTGCCACTTCAAGAGGAGGTGGCAGAGTGTCAGTCTTCGCTGGATTATTGCATGATACACAGTTAGTGCTACCCGGCTCCAAAGAGACATTTTGAGATAACTTGTTGGTGAAGCGTGATTTGTACCAGTGTGTTTTTGTGAGAGAGCATATTTCTCCCATATTGGCTTCTCTTCATTGGCTCCCTGTTAAATCCAGAACTGAATTTAAAACCCTTCTCCTTACATACAAGGTCTTGAAAAATCAGGCCCCATCTTATCTTAAAGACCTCATAGTACCATATCACCCCAATAGAGCACTTCGCTCTCAGACTGCTGGCTTACTTGTGGTTCCTAGGATATTTAAAAGAAACTGAGTGTTTCTCTTTCTCTCACCTAGGTCAGTCTCTATGTGTTTATACACCACTCTGTATTTAATCATGATTTATTATTAATCTCTGGCTCTCTTCCACAGTGTGTCTTTTGTCCTGTCTTCCTCCCCTCACTCCCAACTGGTCGCAGAAGATGGCTAACCCTCCCTGAACCTGGTTCTGCTGGAGGTTTCTTCCTGTTAAAAGGGAGTTTTTCCTTCCCACTGTTACCAAGTGCTTGCTTATAGGGGATCATCTGATTGTTGGGTTTTCTCTATATTATTGTAGGGTCTTTATTTTACAATATAAAGCACCTTGAGGTGACTGTTGTGATTTATATGCGCTATAAATAAAATTCAATTCAATTCAATCCAAACATAGCAGGAGTGCTGGAAGTGGCACATGCACACATAACGAGAAACCTGGAAGGGGACAGTGGCCAGTTTTAAATCATGTATGGTGTCTTTTTATGGATGGACAGACTTGAGGTGTACTGGCCTGCAATGACTTCCTATAATAAACTGTATATAAAATATGGACGTAGCTTGAAACCAAATTTCGAAGCCAGTGCCATCTTACTGTTTTGAAACTAGATGTGATCAGTGAGGGGTGGATCTAAACGATGGACACAGTGTGCTCATACATTAGTGACTTATACAGGACTTAGCCTTGCAAACAAACAGATGCTTTGTAAACATTCAAGGATAAATTTTAATATCTGTGTCTGAAAAATGAAAAATAAAAATGTTAATTCTGTGTAAAACAGCAATATTTTGTCAACCAAAAACTATTGTAATATTTTCCTTTGTGTTGCACTGCTCTTCAAAGGTAGCTTTATTTCTGTATAGTAGATTTTATAGCAAATGTGAGTGAAACAGATGTGTTTTCTCATCCAGAAGTGTTATTTATTCACAAGCGTGAGCATGTCCGCATGGTGTGCGTGTCCAGCTGGAAACAGGGAAGTGTCTCTGGAGGCAGGAAACATGCAGAAGCAGCAGGCTGGTTCCTGGTGTTTGCTGTCATGATTTATGTGCTGTGAGGGCAATTTTTGTAACAGTAGACCAACTGTCACCTCTGGAGATGGAAAAAGTCAGTCATGTTATCAAATCTCTGACGTTTTACTTTCATTCATCTATCTTTGTAATAACAAAAAAAAGCAATTTCTGCATTAAATGTTTTCATGACTTCATGACTAATTTTATTAACCAGCATGGTCTAGTAAACCACCTGTCCATCCTTTTCCTCCAACTCTCATAACACCTACAGCTGTACTTTTATTTATGATATATTCATTTGGAATATTCTGTCAGAAAAGTGATCTTAAAATAGATTTTAAATTAAGGACAACCTTCATAACATACTTCAGGACTGACTGGTGTGCATGTTCCTAGACATTGTTTTTAAATAAATAATCTCAGCAGGCACATAGTAATACCCGAGTTCTCCCAGTGTGTTGTTCCCACTGTTGTAACTCAACAAGCTTTTAATATTTCTGTTCCATTAAGGTACAGAAATTATTAACAGCCAACTTTCAGCCACATTTCTTTACATCTGGATAAAATGAGTATCTTATGATTAAGCTTGCCAGTTGGTTTGTTTTTGTAATTTTAGGCTAAGGTTAGAAAATCATAATGCTCTGTACAAAAACAAAGGTCAAATGATCTCAGTTGCCACACAGAGGATTTAGCCTTCTCCAGGATCACTGAGCCAACTCCAACTGCCGATTAAGGCCATGGGATGTGTGTAAAAGCTCCAGGGAAACCAAATAGTTGGAGCTGTGACAGTTTCTCGTGAAATATTTGTCAGCTTCTAACAGCCACTAAGTCTTACAAGTGATACAAATTTCAATATTAGATATAATCTATGCTTTTGAAGAACAACTTTTAACTATAGGTGTCGTGAAACTGATCAGAATATACCTCAACATGATAGTTTGTGTAACCAAGGATGTACATTTATGACAAGGACCGAAGAAGCTGCGTTCAAAGCCATGCAGAGAGCGTTGGAATTCGGAGGATAGAAAAGGGGGAGGCCAGACTAAGGTAAAACACAGGATCCAAAGAGGTCATGTTAAAAAGGTTTATTTCAACAACTGTCTGAATCTTGTTTGTTTATTCTCTGTTTGAAATCCCAAAAAAGTACAAAAAAAAACAAAAAAACAAGTACATCAAAGGATTAGAAATCACATCAATGAAAACCAAGACACATTGTGTTGCTTCTTTTAAATCAATCCAAGCATTTTTTTTCTCCAATATTTATACATACTCACTGGATTAGTCAGACAAACATCAAAACCTCTCAGTAGCTTTATCTTAACTTTTTTTTTTTTACAATGACGTTTTACGTACGTTTTAAACTTCTGTATGATTTCTTTCTTTTTACAAAATACACCAATGCAGGCAGGGGAAGGTGTGTGTGTGTATACATATAAGCGTGGATATGTTGTCATCTTTTCACAGTGTGTGTATGCTTCTTATGTGTGTGTGTGTGTGTGTGTGTGTGTGTGCATGTGTGTGTGCAGGTAAGAAAGATAAGGGACAGCAGAGTGACAGCAACAAGGGGGCAGGGCTGCGAAACAGGGGTGTGGCTGGATGGAAGCGGGTGTTGCAGGGTGGCGCGGGGTGCGTTTGGTGGGGGTGGGATTACTTTCACCTGGGGCAGTGACGGCGGCGATGGTCGTGTATGTTTTTTGCGGCGATGGGAGGCCGCTTTGTGGCAGTGTTGCCGTGTCAGAAACGGGTACAGACTGTATTGGTTGGCTGGTATACTGGCTGGCAGGCTGGCTGATCGGTTGGTTAGTTGACCACTTAGGTGCACACGGCAGCGGATTGACAGGGAGCAGGGAGGGGTTTGCGGGCACCCATTGCCGGCGCACCTTGTCGTTTTTCGGTGTTGTGTTGATGGGTTGCTGGGGTTGTTTTGTTTCACATCATGTTGTTCTGCAGTGAGTTTACCTCCGAGGAGTTCTCCTCGCCCAGGACCTTGTGGTTCTCATGTTTGGGGGTCAGAGAGTTGTGGATGTTGAGGGAGTCATCCTCCTTGGGCGGGGCCTTCACCGGGTCCTCCAGCTTGTTCTGGGAATTAGGATCATCCTACCCAAGAAGGGGTGGAGGAGGAAGGGTGGGGGAATAAAGTACAGTTAGAACCAAAGAAATAACTATCACTTTCATTTTTAGTTAGAACTTTGAAACCCTGATCGATGGTGGAAAACTGCTTTTGAATTCATTTACATTTTCTGCAAACCACCAGAAGTGGATTTGCTCTACCAAGAGAATCTTCAAAAAACAAATTACCAACCCTCCCAGATTAAGTGATTCTGCAATTTACAATTTATGCATAATGCCAACATTCAATTTCAGTTTAAGAAGTATTTTGTGCTTTATGTACCAAGGTGAGGAGAGGATGTGGAGGTTGGAGTGGTGAATGGATATATGGCCACATCCAGTCACCATCCTGCAGTTAAAACCCCAATTTTCCATAATCTTGACCAAGCATTTAAGTTTTTCAGTGAAACTATAATCATACCCTCATCATAGTTTTATTTATTTTATAACCATGATGTGCCCCAAGCACACAGATTTTGAGACATTAGGACTGGCAGTGACACTAATCATTTATTTTACAGAATCATCCAATGCTGACATTCTGATTCTAGTGAAAAACTTGAAGAAAACAAAAATGAGCTTTGGTTCATATGCTTTTGAAGAATTTTAATTTCTCTTTAATTTCATCCATGGAAACAGATTTTCATGTTCTACCTTCATGCTTTAAAAGATCACACTGCTGTGTTTGTTAGGTTTTAGCTGGTTAACTACAAATCTTGCCTTTTATGGTTGCTTTCTTTTAAGTTTGGATCAGTTGATTTCCAGTCATTTATGTACATTACTAAAATGATAAACAGAATCCTGAAAGATTGCTTGAGTAAACCATGGCAGTAAAGATAATTGTTGTTTTGTTTTTTCTTTTTTTGACTGCACTTAATTTCCTGTTAACTGACATCTATAAGTGCAGACGTTTGGATATGACACAGAAAAGCACGTATCAAAAGTGAAATAACGACATACACTAACCAGCAAAATACTGTATACATGAAAATACATTATGTAATTTAAAGTTCTCACAAATGTAGAAGGCCAAATGCCCTTTCATGTGTGTAGAGCATGGGAAGCTGACAGATGCTTTGTGCATATATCAATGTAAGTGTGAATGTGTGTGTGGGGGGCTCTATTGTGCCAGATCAGCGTCCTAAATGGAACAAAAAGTTCACTAGAGTAGAGTTTATATATGTGTGGGAGTTGTGTGTGACCATGTATAGGCATTCAAGGATGAATATTTACTAACTATATATATATCCATGTTTAAAAAAATACAAGTGAACTGCTCAATCTGCCCATTCATTCGTTGATTCATTAATTTGTCTTTAATTTTTTGCACTCAAACAGAATCCTACAGCTAAATCTTATATGAAATTATGTTTTGTCTGTTTTGTTCTTACTTCTTAACAGACATTTTGACATGACCCGAAAAGCACATAGGCAGAAATGGTGAAATAATGATGGCTGCATTCTATTTATCTGCCACAGCTTACTGGAAACTTAAATAAAGCAAGCTATTGTCGATGTTATTAGGAAAAAGAGGTGTTTTTCCTCTTGTGACAGAAAAAAATATCTGCCATGAAAAAGATGTACATTGTGCTATCCTAATGTAACAAAAATAAGTTTTGCTGTGATGGCTATACATTCAAGCAAGTTTAGGGACTCACATAGGCCTAGAAACCAGTCCGTGACTCCCTGGCAATCACTGGTTACAAGGGAAAAATGTGTATTTTCGACTGCTTGGTGAATTGGTGCTGGAAGTTGCTGGCAGTGAACTGTGAAATCAGTTGCTAAAGCCCCAGTTACGCAGGTCAGTTGGTGACCCCCGGGCAACCATTGGTTGCTGGGCAAAAATGTGTATTCCCTGTCTGGTTGGCGAGTAGTTGCTGGCAGTCACTAGGTGAAATTGGCCACAGAGATATACAGTGCTGCACCAAAAACCTCCTTGTGATTGCTTTGGTCACTAGCAGCTTGCTGCAGTTCCCCATAGTTTGCATTTAAGACGCTGACTTGTCTGCAAACACTCACCAACTACTCGCAGAGCGGTAGCAAAACTTGAAGAAGTTCAACGCAAAACCAGAAACATTTGCCTTCAAAGCAAAAGTTGTTTTTCCCGCTGCAACCAACATGTATCAAAAATCTAAATATGTTGGTGCAATCAAAGCAATTGCAAGGAGGTTTTTTTGGTGCAAAACCCTCTGTGACCGGTTTCACCTAAAGACGGACAGCAACCTCCAGCAACCATTCGCCAACTAGGGAACAACAGGGTCAGCAAGATTTTAAAATTGTAATAATATGAATGAAAGCCTGTGAGAATCCAGAATGCATGCTAATGCTTCAATTTAATCCCTACAATCTGGCATTCATAAACTATGTAGAACATTTATAGCATTTAGTATACAGCCTTTATAACATTTAGTAACTTCAGTAATTTTATCATAATTTAAGTATGTAAGAAAAGTTTATAATGTACACTATTTGTGAACATCATTATAACTACTTACAGTTAAAAAAGACAATAATCTATGATAATCTGCTAACAGCTAACTTCATTAGAGTGTGTTACTAAAAACAAGTGGTCACAGAAAAGTGTTAACCAGGCCTTTGTTTGGTGACTTTTTTGATTTGTACTAAAAGCTTTAAAACCTGCAAAAAACACACGTATAATCCTTTAAAAACTGTCAGAATGGTGCTAAATACCATCAAATGTTCAGAAAAAATACAGGTATTATAAGCAACACTAATTTTAGCAGCAGCCAATTCAGTGATTTAAAGGCTCCACTGTTTGAAATTGATCATGCTTGGCTGGTATGTTGTGTTTGGTTGAGGAGACACTGAGGTGAGCTGCATGAGCGACACCATCCACCCACCCTCCTTACCCCTTCAGGCAACCTAGGAAGCACATGCACATCCACATGCAAGACCCTTACAATACACCCCACGGACAGTAATGACCGCTCATGCAGCACACCCTGCCTCCTCCTGCTTCACCTCCACCATCCATTTATTGTCCCAAAACAAAAAGAAAATGAACAAAAATAAACTGCCCACCCTGGCTGATTATGTGTGGGTACCACCGTCATACATACCCAAGCAGTCGCTAAGGGAAAAATGTTGTGCTTTATAGGTTTCAGTTTAATTCATCTGAATTTAATTAAGGTCAGAGGGGAAAAATTGATTGCAGAGTCCATTTTAGCTCTGTTTTCCAGCCTCTTATCCCCATTAATTTTACATGGCATCATCGACCCTGCTGCGCTGAGGCATCCCGGGGCATCAGTCTGAGCCTCTCTGTCACACTCACAACCACACGTGCACACCCATACAGGCACAAGCAGAGTATGTTGAGATAGACACATTCATTCAAACACGTGTGCACACACACAAACACGCACACATCAAATTCCAGACCCTGGGGCCTGTGCCATTCACAAACACCCTCTAACTGAATGTTTGCGTTTAAATTCAATGGCACTTTTTTAGAAAGGAAGAGCAGTGAGAGCATTTACCCGATGGCTGTTGGCCTAGATAGTAACTTCAGGCAGGACGTGTGGATATGTCACTTCCATGGTTACGGGATAGGGGCCCTCTTTCCTCCCGTCAGCGTGAAACTGTAAAATGTTTGTGTTTGTTGGATTTCATTGTTTTAGTGCATGGGTGGAGGGGGTGTGGGCATTGAGTGGGCAGCAGTCACAGAGTCATCAGGACTTTTAAGTGGGTTTTATTTTGGGGGAGTGGGAACAGAGAAAAACAGGACTTTGATGATGATGATGATGATGGAGGCACACGGACAGTTCCTGACGTCCTTCTGTCATGTATTGGATTGTGATTTGGTTTAAAGGTCCTACAAAATGCATCGAAGCATTAATATTGCTCTTTAGATGCATATACAATGTACTTAAATACAATAAAAATTAGAGGAGTCTCTGTGATGTTTTTTGTGTTGTTACTTTTTCTTTGTAGCCACACAAATCTGAACAACTACTGAGTGACCTGCCATTAAATTAGGTCATGACATCCCTCAGGATGAATTTATCTTTATTCCCATCATAATGAATTGTCATGGTTTTGTAATGTATTTGTTTTGGTCCCTGTTGTCTTTGTTGAGTTTGTTGGGTTTCTTTTTTGTTCTTGTGTTTCTAGTTTCTCTGCATACTGCATTCCCCTGTCTCTGTCATAATGTTTAAAGTTAGTTTTCATGCCTTGGTGTTAGTTACTTGTCTTTCGGTTATTTCCTGTTTGCATCTTGTTTGGCTTTTGTTCCTTTCCCTCCTTTTGGATCATATGCCCTGTCCTTATAAGTTTCAGCCGTCTACCTGTGCCAAATCTTCAATCCCCCTGGTGTATATGTATATAGAGGCTCCTTTTGTCTCCATGTGATTCACTACTCCTTGTGTTTCTGTTTTTGGATTCCTGCTTTTGTTTCACATTTGAACTTTGTGTTTCTGGGTTTATATCACCAATAAAGGCCCATTTTCCATCAATTCAGTCTGCCTCCGAGTACTGCATTTGGGTCCTTTCTCCACCTCTAACTAACATAAATACTTTCTGGTCATGACTAAATGATAAATGATAAGCCTCATCATGCTTCCATGACCTTTCTCAGCAGCTTATAGCCTTGCTAAACTACTATAAAGTTTTAGCTACAAATCATTTTGATGGTGGTGCATTTATGTATCAGTGTTTTCTTCAGCTCTTTCCCTGCAGATGATTAACAATGTTTGAAAGTCAATACACCTTTGTGTGTTTTTGCATTAGCATTATGAAAATATTTGTACTGGAATGTGTGTGTGTCTGTTTATATTTGCCTGCTAGTGTTAAAAGACATGCCACCACGCATGTGTATACATAGTTGTTTGAGTTTGCTGACTGATATTTGCCTCTGAGTGGGTACGTGTCTATATAAGGACTCTGTGCAGAGTCCGGGGGGGGCAGAGGATGAGGCAGGCAGTCGGGACACTGCACAAAGATTTTTTTAAGGGGCTTGTGCCTGTGTGACTATTGCAGAAAGGAATAGCATGGTAAGGATCAGTGCAGCATCTTGACTCAGATCTGGATATTGTTTTTTTCCGTTTTTATCTTGTGCTGCTCTGTATGTATTTTATGATTGAGTTTTATGTCTTTTAAAGGTCTGTGTTGAAGTGGTGTGAATTCCCCCATCGAAACAAGTCACTAATCATGCAACTGGGTCTCACCAAACAATAACTATTAGTACAATTAACAACAAATGAACAAATTATTTGTGTTTTATTGCTCAAAATGGTTAAAAAAAGTTAAGTCTGCTCACACACCTGTATCCACACTCAGCAATGGTGTCACAGGGTCCTGTGGTACACCTTTACATCAGTGTAGCAAAGTAAGCAAAGAAGATCTTTAAGATAAATTTTAAGCTACTTTAAAAAAGTGTTTATTTATTTATTTGTTTGCTACCCTGTCTCTGAAACTCTCTTTTTCATTTTTTTTGTGTAGTTGTAAAGCTGTGTACTTTCGTGAAAAGTCTGGATAGTCAGCATGAACTATAGCAACAGTTCTAGTTTCATAACGACCTACAGAGAAGTCAAATTTAAAGTAAAAAAGTTTTCAACTATCCACTTCATTATCGAGATCACAAATTAATCATAATTTGTTGTTTCAAGACGAATTTTTATCATACTCAGCACAAAGGATCATATGAATGAATTCATTTTTTAAGGCAGTATTTAGTAGTTTTTTAAATGCACATTTACAAAGCAAACCTGCAGCCTTTGCACTTCAGGTTAATTCTGTTATGATAAGTCAGTCTGAGAGCCAATTCAGTCGATGGAAATGAAATCCTCTTAGAAATTACAGTCAGCTCTGCCCGGTCAACTCATTTTCTGTGTGGAATTTATTTAGTATTGACAGAAAACAATTTCATTTCGGGGTTTGCTGCAGAGGAAACTGTGTGGCTGGACTCTGCTGAATTGCTGTGAAGGGAAGATTGAGGACAAGTGGGTTCAATCTACCACAGTGAATGAAACACAAAGCATTCTATTACTGCCGGGAAACTTTAAGTGTTTTTTGTGTTATTGTGCAGAAATGGCACTGTGTGGGGGGTTCAATCTCTCTGTAAATTCTTCTTTTTCTGAAGGGTATTTCTTCTTCCATTAAAGTCTCAGCATGTGCGTCTGTGTGTGTTATGGAGGTGGTACATCGTCTGGACATGTGACAAAGACCTCACAAGGTCAACAGATCCTTGTGGCAGGAGTGATGATGTTTTTATGTCCGTTTAAGACTGGGTTTGGGTTTTTTAACCTCCAGGCTTTGAATCATTAATGTGTGTTAAAAGGAAACTTCATACAGTTTTAATCAATGTATTGCAGGAGGTTAACTATATTCCACCTATGTTCTTTTTTATTGATAGTTGCTGTTGTATGACTGTGTTTCATGATTTATGCCTTCTTTTTATTTCTCCACAGCAATGTGCTTTACTATTTTCCATAGATTTTTAATTTAATTCTAATTTTACAGGACTTCCTCTTTTTTCAAAAGGTGATAAACAGACCTAGAATAAGTTAGCTATTCTAGAAAACTTTGGGTAAACCTGAGCTCCAGGAATCACCTACAGGTAAATAATTAAATTATATTTTAGATCACTTGAAGGACTGCAATCAAATGCTGTTAAAGTTTTGTTTGTTTGCATTTGTTGATAAAGCAGAAAAATGTAATCAATTTAAATAGCAAAGTGTTACAAAAAAAAAAGCTTATAAAAGGGTCACCGCACTAATTTAGTATTTCACTTCTATAAATTTACATGGGACAGATTAACAAAAGAATATCTAATGTCTGACAGTTTCTGAGCTTTAGTTCAGAGGATGGCTTACATTCTTTTACTTTTACTAGACAGGGAGTGACTTAAAAGCTAAGTAGCTATTCACCACTGATAATCAAATCAGATAATCACTGATAATGATGTACAATATCAGTGTAGATCCCCTCAAATTCTAAATATGAGTCAAATTTAAGACACATTTGCCTTACAAGCAAAAGATCCCCAGTACGAGACTAGGAGGAGACACAAACCCAGCTTCAGGGGTCACCAGTTAGTGTACTCCTAGTGCCAGTCTCAAGCCTGGATAAATGGGAGGGTTGCATCAGGAAGGCCATCCGTTGTAAAATCTCAACATGCTGTTCTGTCCACTGTGGTGACCCCTTGGGAAATAAGGGAGCAGCTGAAAGGAACTACCTACATAAGTCAAGTTTAAATGCTGCTTTTTGTCCTTCAAATAACCTTCAGTTTAATACTACCAAATAAGCAAACAAGCAACCTTTTGGTTAACGCATTCTAACACTGAAAAAAAATACACCTACAGTAAAGTCCATGAAGGCTGGACAAATAAGGTGATTCTATAAAGCAATAAGTCAGTGATATACTATTCATCCTTATGAATATTAAATGGAGCTCAAAGTTTACCAAATGTAAATTTGTCAGGTAAACACTAAATATTGGCTGTCTTCTTTAATTTTAGCTGTAAGTCTATTCTGTTCAAACGTGCCATGTTTTCCTGACTGTAATATCCTTTTTTTTTTTTTTTTTTTTTTTTTTTTTTTCCCTTTGGGGT
>VUQS01028372.1:0-17732 GCA_015108495.1 Heterochromis multidens | reverse complement strand
GTTCATTAACACATTTTTTTTTTTTTTTTTTTTTAATTTCTTTCTTTTTTTTTTTTTTTTTTTTTTAGCAATTTTGAATAAAAATGTTTCCAATGTCCAAGTAATTTAGGATACTCACTTTGCTGCAAATCCTCTCCTTTCAGCATTTCTCATTAGTGACGATAATGTTTGTTTAGTTTTTGTCATAAGCTAGGCACCAGTTTCACTTAGTATAAACAACAATAAATGAACAAACTGGTATTCAGCTTGTAATACCTCAACAAGCTCATATGATCAGTGTGAGTTGTGATTGTTTCAGTCACATGTGTGGTCTTGTTTTTCATGGTACACCAGAAAGTGAGGAACCATGTATGAAACCTGGGCTGACAGCTTACCATCACTAGTGTGGAGGTATTTTACTACAGTTAGGTTTAAAGATTTAGTGTTAAAGGTTTGTTCTGACAGGTAACACCTCTAAATTGAAAGTCTTGTTTAACAGATTATTTACATAGTCAAGAGAGGGAAAAAAAAACTGTTCAGACAGATGAAATGCTATGAGGCATTTTATCTCTTCCTCCTCCCTCCCTTTTTCTCACTTTCTTTCCGCTCCATCTTTGACCAGGATGTTGGGTCTGATCTCGACTGCGGCAGAGACACTGCAATTACCCACAGCAGATGGAGGAGTGTGGGAGTCTCATGTATTCATGAGCCTAGTGAGAAGCACACACTCTCTCCTCTGGATGTGTCGTGTTGAGATTTCATTCTCTGTAACCGCCCTCTTTTATTTCTCTTTCACTTTCTCTTTCCTTCTCTACTCTCCTGCAACAGTTTCTCCATCACCCTCCCTCCACGTGTTTCATCCTGCCCTCCTTTTTGCTCCTCTAAAATGTCGCCCTAGCTCCTTTTCTTCTTTCTGCTTTCTTGCTTCTTTCTTGCTCCTCTTTGATTTCTTTTGCCGACCACTTGATGAGGCTCTGTTGTCTCTTTCATGCTGCACCCTACCGCTCACACCCCTCAGGTCGCACAGCTGTATGTAGGTCAACCCCGCCTCTGCCTGTTTCTCCCTGCCTCCCTCCCCTCTGCATGTTCAGACTGCCCTACTTTCAGCTGGATCCAGAGTACCACTGACATCACCCTTTTCCCCCCTTTTTTAATTTCTGCTCACTAGCATTACAGCTGCTACAGACTGCACCACTTTTCCTTCTCACCATCATCCTCATCGTTCATAATCTCCTCTACCATGACTAGCAGGAAGATAACCTTCTCAGTGGAGCTAAAAATAAACACTGTAGCATGGGATCTGGTGATGAGGAGTCGGTCCTTGGGTTTACATTTGCATCCGTGATGCTTCTCATCCACGACAGCTCTGTTGCTAGGGAGATCGCCACTAAAACGCCAGGACTGGCAAAGCAATGCCGAAACAACCCCCACCCACTCTTTTTGTATTCAGTCCAGCCCTGCAATCTGTCACTCTCTTTTTCTCCTTTGCTGTACTGTATACTCAGTCCAGCCTTTTTTCACGTTGTGCATTTTTACAAGGGTGTAGGTTTTTGGGGTTCTTAAAGGGAACAAGGTTCCTTATTGACTGAATAAATTGTCCTATACATGACATAACATTTGTCAAGCATCAACAGCAGAAATTCAGTTTGATGAAGTCATGATTTCCTTTTTCTTCAGGTTTCCTTTATGAACATTAGGGTCTGATGGGTGAAAAATCTTCTTCTGACTCCCACATTGCATTTTGAGGTATAAACAAATGTTTCTAATTTTTAATTGTAATGTTGAATTTACTTATTTCCTATAATTAAACCAAAAACTGAACATTTATCATTCATTAATATTGGTTTTGAATGCAAAACTATACACCTAAACTCTTAAAGAGCTCCCTATATGCTCTAGTTACATAAATGTAATTACAGCTGCAGTGCTGAGCAATTAATTCAGTGAGTGAATGAAAAAAAATGCTAATCGTTCTCCAGGATTTCATGAATTTATGACTGTAAACTGTTCGGTACATCCCCATGTGCTGTGGGAAACTAAAACAGCTATTTTTCCAAACTATTTCAAAGCAATTCAGAAATGAGGCTGATCAATTAATCATAAAATATTAGGCTGAAAACATATTCAAAAATCTGACCCACATGAAACCATTCAACCTCCATGCTGTGCACAGTGGTAGTGGAGCTTCCTTCACATTAAATATGCTTCATGCATCAAAAACACTTGTGATGCTCCAAAACCATAACAAAACCTTTCTTGGTTTTCTTCTCTGCACTGCCTGCCTCATCTATTTTGTCATCACTTTTTCAGCCGGCTGCTCGCCATCAGCTCTCCATGCTGCCCCTCCCACCTCTTTCTTCCTCCTGCATTCCTTCAGACTGTCCTTGTCTCTGTGTCTTTTCTTTGTTGGCCTTTACCCTTCTCCTCCTGCTATTATACCCGTTTTTTTCTTTCCTATCTTCACTTTGTTTGTTCTGTTTAACTGTTCTCTGTCCTAGACATTGGATTCAGATGATTGATTAACGTGAAAAGGTAAAGGTAACGTTGTTCAACATTTATTTCCACTGTTGTCCAAAATTTTGACAGATGTTACTAACCACCTGAATTTAAAAGAAAAATCAATATGGTTAATGGTAAAAATGTTATTTACCTCTCTTTATTTGCAAGGCCAGTAGCCAGAAGTGACATATTACTATTATAACTACAATATATACTATATATATCATCAGCAAACATCTTTGTTTGATTTGTGAAATAAATATATAATTTAATATAATATTTTGATATTTAAGGACTCTGTTGTTAAAGGTGACCAGCTCATTTTCAGCCCCATATTTGTATTTTTGGACTCTACAGAGTTGCTTTGTATGACTCACAGTTCCAAATAATCTTTATTTCATTTATACTTGGCCTTTGTGCAGCCCCTGTGTATGAAGCAAGTGGTTTTAGGTCATCTCCCTATCCATATGAAGCACACCCTCTCTCTTTGACATCAGACAGAGCCAAGAGAGGAAAAAATCTGTGTGAAACTGGGTGTTTAAAGCAGTCTGCTGCCTGAGCTTGTGGCTCATAGGGATTAGTTGTACATGTGCTGAACTCATTATTTGAAACTTTGGCCATGTTTAATGTGGGCAATCCACCACTGTAACAGTATATATATATGACAGAAAATAAGAAAAAGCAGTCTTAGTCCATTTTTTATGTTCTATTAAACAAGCTTCAGATGCTGAGTGTGCTGCATTTAATGTACAATATATTAACCACAAACTGTGGCTAGAATTTAATAGGTGGAACAGCACGACTTACACATGTAGAATCATGTGAATAAGGATGTTTTCACAGGACACTGCAGTCCCGTCGAGTACGCGCTATGATCCAGTAGTTTCTAGATCCACCTTTCACAGCAATAAATTGAAGTAATCATTTTCTGTGTGATTTCATCAGTTTCTCACATCGCTGTGGAGGAATTTTGGCCCACTCTTCTTTACATTGTTGCTTTAGCTCATTGTGGTTTGCGAGCTTTCATTTATGCACAGCTCTCTTAAGGTCCTGCCACAGCATTTCAATTTGGTTGGGATCTGGACTTTGACTGGGTCATTGCAGCACCTTGATTCTTTTCTTTTTCAGCCATTCTGTTTGCATGACCCAATTTCTGACACGCTTTAACCATCGCACAGACTGCCTCACATTTGACTCTAGAATACTTTGTTATACAGAGTCAATTCAATGAAAACAAGCCCAAATCATCACCAACCAAAATGTCTCTGCATGTCGTGATTATGGTTATGCAGTTGCTATACTGCTGCAGAAAAGCAGCAGGTTCACTCCTTGGTCCTTGAACCAGGCACTGAATCTCATTTACTTCAAATGTTCTGAGTCATACTTGATTCTTGAGACATTCTTTCTTGCAAACTTAATAATTAGCAATTTTTGTGAAAAATAATACATGGGCAGCCTCTATAGCCCTGTCTCTCTGTGCTCCAGTGAAGGACCCATGCTATTGTTTACTCCACCTGCCTTTCTTCTTTCATGTTTCCAGAAAATCTCAAATGTTTTCTGTTATTCTGCTATAAGCCTCTGACATTTTACAAAAGCTTCTCTCTCAGTGATTTCAGCTCCCTCGTGGTCATCATCTGTTTCATCATTTCCAAACATCTAAACGAAAATATTGTTAAAAATTTTATTAAAATAAAATATTGATTAAGTTTAGAATTAAATGAAGTCCTTATATAAAGAATAGAAAGTCTTTCTCCCTCAAAGGAGCCTATCCCAGCTGTCATAGGGCGAGAGGCGGGGTACGCCCTGGACAGGTTGCCAGTGTGTTGCAGGGCTAACACAGAGAGACAGACAACCATCCACACCTATGGACAATTTAGAATCACCAATTAACCTACCCCCACTAACTGCATGTAATTGGACTGTGGGAGGAAGTCAAAGTACCCGGAGAGAACCCACGCAAACACAGGGAGAACATGCAAACTCCACACAGAAAGGCCCCAGCTAGATGGTGGATTCGAACCCAGGACCTTCTTGCTCTGAGGCAACAGTGCTAACCACCGTGCTGCCCGAATTTAAACTTGAAGCTACTGTTCTTCTCTAATTACTATACACCTCTGATTTAATTGCTTGCTCAGAGCTGCTGGGCAAAAGGCTATGCGAGCTCATGCCTTTTAGATATTCCTTCTACCAAACTTATTTTCCCCTCTGCTCTCTCTGCATCGACCACTCTGTGTCTGTCGTTCTCTAAACTTCACACAAAACACAAGCCAGGGCGGCACTTTGGCCTAAAGGCAGCGTAAGCCAAGAAACTGTTTTCTGGTTGAGTCATTGATGGAGGGAGCAATGTACTGCAGCTGAGTCTCAGTGACTGCCGGGTAGCTGATAATAAATCTGCTGCATCATATAGCCTAAATGCCTCAGTTTTTAGTTTTGTTTGATTGATCTTTTAAAGTTCAACAAATGAAGTGAGTGAGTGTGGAGTCTGCAGGATACATAACAGAGGGGGTATCATCTGTAAATTTCTTCACAATTTCCTTAATCGGTAGACTAAAAACATCTTATGTCTTCTTCTCTAGGAGCTCTTGTTAGCATTACCAAAAATATATCTAATGAGCAGAGGCTGGCGGTATTGCCGGAGAGAGCAAAGATAGACTAAACAACTAGATACTTTCTTTTTAAGCTGGCAGAAGAGCCAGTATTTATTAAAAATGGGAAGATAACTTCCAGTTTTTGAAATAAAAGGAAGGTTTTGAGATTTTGGATTATTCATTTACAATACTGAAGAGTTAGAAAGGGAAAAAAAATAAAAATAAATAAAGTGACCAACACAATCAGGTCAGCTTAGCATAAAGACTGGAAACAGGAAAAACAACTAACCTGGTTATGTCCTTAGGAAACTAAATCTGCATAACAGCACTTTTGAAGCAAAAAGTGACTCCAAATGTTACTTTTGGCAAGAGCCAGGGAACCCATTTCCAAATATATAACAAAATATTTTTTGGAAAGTATTTATGCTAACCTAAACTAATCAATTGCTGCTACCCAGCAGATATTTTTAAGTAGAATGACCATGGTTTGAATGTTCATTCATGTCATGGTTAAGAAAGAGTTTTAAAATGAAGTTACTGACATGCTGCTGCTGAACGTGGAATGAATGCTGGCTGGAAGTCCTTCCTAGGAACATGTCTTCCACAGTTTTTGTATATTATCCATCTGTCAGTTAAAAATATTTTGGCAAATAACTCAAAATAATTCAAGTGGATTATATAAAAAAAAAAAAATTACTTTTTCTGAGTTTTTTTTTTTTATTAATGATTTTTATGCACTGCAGCAGTTTATAAGCCTATCATAAGACTGAAATACAATTTATTTAATATTAATGTATTAAAACAAAAACAAAGACACATGGATTTGTTTGTTTCATTGTAATGATCATAATTATTTCCTGGTTTGTAAGAGACCGCTGTGACCTAAACATTTTGAGCTAAAAAATGCTCTCACTGCCATGTTTACCATACACACAAGAGTAGTACCAATCTTTTGTTGCTGTTATTCTGAGGCACAAAGTGAATAAGTGTCAAAAAAATAACAAAAACGCATGGAAAACTTTGGCGTCTCCTCACCTGCGCTTACGCAACTTCTTATTCTCCGTCTTGAGCACGTGGAGCTTCTTGGCGAAGCACACGATGATCATGAAGAGCAGCAGGACCACCAGAGCCGAGGCGCCCACAGCCAGACACATCACCTGGAACTCGGTAACCACCGACTCGCAGCGGGCACCCTTGTGCCAGATGTAATCTTGGACGTTACATCTGAGGCAGAGAAAGAGGTTTCAGAGGACAGGTTGAGAGAGAAATGGAGTCAGGTGGAATTAAAAATAGAGAGAAAAATAGGGGACGAAGGAAGGAAACAGAGCAGAACAAAAAGATAGATGACCGAGGAAAGTGTTGAGAAATAAAAGAGGGAAGGTGAGCAGGGAAGAGTGTGAAATCAAATGGGAAGTGAGCAGAAAGGGAAGAAAAAATAGATCAGAGAGTTAAATCATGTCTTAGCAATTGCTGCGAGTTTTGTGTGCCTGTCAGTTTTACTTTTTAGCCAGTTATAAGTCTTACATTTGGCTTTTAAGAATTATTAAATGAACACACATGCTTTGAATGCCTTCATACTCAAAGTCTCTTTATAAATGTTCAGGATTTCCTCTCTGCTTCTGATTAAAGATAATCAGAAGCAGAGAGACGTGGGAATTCAAAAAGCTCTTTACATGCTGCCAAAAGTCTTCCAAATGTTCCACAACATGATGCGTGTTACATAAACCTTTAGTGTGAAGCCATCTACCGGAGGAGCATTTGTCGCCGGCAGGTTTGTGAACAACTCTTTATTTAAAAAATATATAAAGTCATCACTATGTGTGTCTGAAAATAGAAAGTGAAAAAAGAAAAACAGCCTGAGGCGATTTTTTTTTATAAACACGCTCACTATCACACAGAAACACACACATACGCAGTCAGAAAAGATATCAGCATTTATAACATCTAACACAATACATATGGGCAACCATGTGTGGATGTATATTATTTGCACATATGTGGACAGACACACAAAAACACACACAGCTGCCATCCAAGTCCCAGACTCCCTTCATAGCCATTTGGCAGAGTACGGTGTCCGCCCGGGGACATAAACGACAGGGGCAGATGGCTTTGTCTACAGACTGTTTGGCGTGTAAAATGGCAAGACTATTTCACCACTTAATGAGGACTGTGATGCTGCAGAGAAATGCTATCTCACTGCCACAAGTGCAAAAATACAGCACTGTATGGAACTAAAGAACCATTAAAAATGATCTGTTGGTTAAGGTTTATTTTTGCTTTAAAGATACAAAAGACTTTTGCTTATTGTCTTAACTATGCTGGGTGACTTCTAGATTAATTTCACCCATTTGTTTTCCTGCCAACAGTTAAATGTGGAGATCAATATAACTAATGTCTGTGTATAATTCACAGAGTTAGAACCATTAGGCATTTAGCTTAGTTGAGCAACCCTGGCTTTGTCAATTTTATGTCTAAACTCACAGCTTGTACAAAGAAATTCCACACCTCTCATGACTAAAAAACTATAACCCAGAACAAAAATTGTAATTAGCGACCAAAAACAGCCATTCTCTGAACAGATACATTGCAAACACAATTTAAATTTGTCTGATGTGTGAATTTATTATTGTGAGGTCCTTACTCTGGCTCCCTAAATTGGTACTGACTTATCAAAACTTTGAGAACCAGTGCTCTAAACTTTAAAACTACATGACTGTACATATGCTGATTAGGTGTATTTCTGACATTTGAACCAAGGTAAAGTAGATTAAATGTTTCCAGTTGTTATGAGCTAATTGTGTCACTGACTTGGGTACACATGACATGAGAAAAATACATGAGAATTACATAAATTATTTAAAAAATCCAAATAACCTT
Organism: Heterochromis multidens; assembly: GCA_015108495.1. NCBI lineage: Eukaryota > Metazoa > Chordata > Actinopteri > Cichliformes > Cichlidae > Heterochromis > Heterochromis multidens. The sequence continues at coordinate 9,786 of VUQS01028372.1, read as the reverse complement.
CCAAGAAATCTAGATTAAGTAAAAGCCATTTTGTAACCTTAATTAATATTTTGTGTATGGTGGCCAGTTTTGGAAATCAGGGTAAACTACCAGGCATGTTTACATGATTAACTTTTGGAGATGGGTTTTACTGTGTGTACTGTACATGGACACAAAATGATGGTGACACAAAATGATGGTGATGCAAAGCATGACTTTCAATCTAATATATCATAATTAGAACTGTCTTTTGCATATGCACCTTCTCTGATGTGATAAAATGGTGTCTTTGGTTTTCTCTGTCAAATAGCAAAGAAATATAAGGTTATAGAGCAGTTCTGATCTATTTTTATGAAGAGGGGGGCGACTGCAAGTTCATTATTAACAAGTAGCCAAGCCTGATGACCTCTAAGCATCAATTAATATTCCTTGACTTGGAAACTATCTAAATGTAAACATAAAAATGAAAAAAGCTAAATTATACCTAACGTCCTGCACCAAATGTATTCAATTTAAATTAATTTGAGGAATTTCAAATGATTTTCAGGCACATATTTCAAAACAGGTTTCAATGTTGTGTTTAAGAAAGTTTTACAGGCTGAGTAACCTGGGGTCAGCTGGAAAGAGAAATGTTTTCACTGAGCACAAAAACACACTTAGGTGTGTGTAATGCCATAACTTATACACAATGAGTGTAAAACAGACAGAGCTGGTGTAAGCACATTTCAGTGACTCTAACAATAATAAATCACTTCATTGCATCTCTCCCACTTTCTTTGTCATGTACTGTACATATAGATCTACAGATATACACAAACGGAGGAGTGTAAAAGGGATTGAAGGTGCTGGTGGTGAACAGGCCCTCAGACTGAGCTCTCTACATGCTAAACAGGGTTCTTTCACTGGCTGACTTCCTGTATCCTTCCTGAATCCTTGATGCTTTTATTTTGCCAGCTGAAGGAAACGCTGGCAACATACCAGGAGACATTTTGAGTTTGGGCATGTATGTGAGAAAGAGAAGCGATGAAGCATTACATTTTTTCTGTATACTTCTCTGCATTCAATCTCAGAGTGTTTCTGCATTCATACAAATAAGAGGTTTATGTAAGATGGATAGAGGGAGGGTGTAGGTGGGGGAGGAAGGGACAAATGTATAAAGGAAGAAGGCGAGCAAGGATGTGCTAGTCGCCATGGCAACCCAGCTGAGCGGCAAACAGAGCAGACGTGAGGCTGACATGCCATCAGAGACATGCATCTGCGCTGAGTGGTCCAGAGGGACACCATTCTGTGTTAGTGGCCAGTTCCCCATTTATTTTCTCCTGTTCCCTCCCTCACTCCCCCTCCCGCTTTTTCACTCCTGCTGCTTGTCTTCTTCAAGATTTCTTTTCTTGTTCAGTGGCTCTCTCTCTCTCTCTCTCTCTCCCTTCATCCCCACCCCCACCACATCTCTCTTGTCTCTCCTCCCTCCTGCACTTTGTCAAGCGCCTCCAGCTGAATTATGTCTCTCCTTTCAGTTTGTGCAACTGTATTTCTTTTACCCTTTTTTTTTTACATTAGGATTGAACACAGCAGTCCAAGTTGAATGTCGTGATCTTGTTATAATTGTAAAGGAATGAGCAGACCAAAGCCAGCAATGACCTTAACTGTAATGTGTGTATCCACAGTCTGATATATCTTATTCCTGTAAGCCCCCAAAAAGAGAACAGAATTAAAGTTTACAGGCCAACTTGTCTGCAAGGCTGTAACTAGGCTGAATTCATCAATATAGTAAAAAGCTCAAAATCATATTGCTAAGATATCTTTAAAAAGGTGCAATGCCCACAACATTAACATCTTAGTTTAGTGTGTTACCATGCTAATACTTGTGGTTATGCACTCATTCTCCTGCCAACACGTTCCCATCGTAGCCCAAATACTGATGTTTAGTCAGAAGCTACTAGCACACGGATACACACAAGGTGTCCTTTGGCGTCGGTGCTTCGACGTACCGGCTGTGCTGATATTGAATGCCAATAATTAATAGTTGTGTTTGAAAGAGGGACAAAGTTTGTCAACCGAGTTTGTCAACCAAGAGGCTCCAGTTGCTGTCCCATTTTTGAGGTTTGTTTTCACTTTTTGATAAGTTTTAGGCACCAACCATGGTTTTAAGAAAGATTGACCATTTGGGTAAAACATGCCACTTAATATGTCACATTAACGCTGAACATTGGTGTTGAAAAATAATGATAAAATAATGGTGCTCATTGCATTTTAATGTGATGCCAAGAGGTCCTGAAGAACAGTCCATTAATGATGACTTGGATTTGGCACCTATTTCACTATTGCCACAGCTAGTCTGTCAAGGCACCGACGCCAAAGAGCATGGGCTCATCCTGTCAGTAGATACCCTCCAGGAACTTTAGTTTAAATTCTGATGTTAAAAATAAGAACTAACTAGATAGTCAAAAAAAATTCTCCTACATCCGATGTGTTTCAGTAAAAGACATTGATTCTGACAGAGGAAGGTCTTTGCCATTTAAGTCAATACAGAAACCCATGAAATCCAGCAGTCACTTGATGCCATTTTTGTTACTGCTGGGTTATCTACCATGAAGAAGACTTCTTACCATTCTCTGAATTTGTATTTTCAACATTTAAAATTGAAATGTTTAAGTTCCTGAAAAAATCCATGCCATCAAGACTGCAAAGCATCACAAATAATTAAGTATTGAATAAAAGCCTATTTTTAAACTTTGATTTCACTTGGGATCAATTAGTTTGTAATTGAGAGCCACAGAAGGTAGGGAAGTCAAAAAAAAAGTATCGAGAGCTGAACTAACAGCTAATTCCATTGTTTTTGTGGGATTTGTTGACAGTAAGAATGACTCCAGCTTCCTCCATTAAGACTGTTGGAACACAGCTTAACAAGCTGACACAGGAGGAAATAGCTCTTGGCTGAATTTCGAAGACAATCTTTAGGATTGAATTTCCTCCTCTAAAAGTCTCATGTCCCCAGCAGCTGCAAAGAGCAGAAATCAAATTGGAAAAGACCCCTCATCAGGGACAAAAAAACTTTTACTGTCAAATCTCCTTCAAAAGCACCCGACTCCGCTCTGGCTGAGATATGACAGCCAGCCTCCCTCATTCCCAGTCCTTCCTCTTATAAAACTTCCCACATATCCCACAGCCCTTCCCTTTGTGTCCCACAGCACAGCTTTTTTTCCTCCCTAACCCATCATTTTCTCCCTTGCCGCGGCTCACCACAGCCGCATTAAAAGCGACGTTGTAGCCTGGGAGGAATATAGCAGAATTAGACTTGGGGCAGCCTGAGCCACATTACAAAGAGCTAACAAATCCTCTCAATATTTACCTGATTAGGCTGGCCCGCTGGGCCGAGTGAGGCAGACAGAAAAAGAAAAAGAGTCTTTATTTAACTTACAGAGGACAACAATAGTGCCGAATGGCTAATAGGACCCCCTGCTGGCTTTGATGAGGAGTAATGGAGGGTGAGAATGGAGGAGATGAGGGGGGTAGTGAGAAAAAGACTAGGGTAGGAGAGAGAAGTGTGCAAGAGCAATTCAAGATTGATGGATTGGTCAGATAAGAGCCAAAGCCTCCACTGGTGTCTACTCAGATCTTGGGCATATGGGCATACAGCCTCTAAGCTATATGGTCTAACTTGGTTACCTTAGAACCAGGTGGACCTGGTTCATTGTGAATCCTGTGCTTTCTCCTGTTTTTACTGTTTAATACCCACCTAAAGGGAAAGTGATTATTTTGCAGTGTGGGGAGAGAACAAGCAAAGGGGAGATACATATTTTATCAGGGTCTTTGGGAGGTTAGAGGGAGAAACAACCAAACAAGCCTTATCTAAAAGAGCTGGATCTGGAATGACAAGAGAAAGCAAAGCTGGGTGTTTCCTGAATATTTTAGTATAAGTACCAGATTTGCATGAAAACAGTGCTGTTTTTAAACATTGTTTTCCTTGAAGCAAAACATATTTTCTGATGCAATAACTCCAGAATGAGAAGGAAGGAAAAACTGAGTCACTCAGAAAGAGGTGAACATGAGGATTAAAGGCCAACAGAGGACAGGAGAGGGTATAGCATGCTGCCTCTGAAAACTATAAAACATAAACTTTGATACTGGCTCTGAAACAAACCTTTGAGTTTCTTTGTTGAATAAAAGCAAACGTTCTCATTTTCCTAAGGAAGGGTTCAGGCAAAGGCCAGGATTAGAAAACCCGAGCTGGTTTTAAAATGCTGACAGAAAGGGTGAGGAAACACTGTGGACACAGAGTTTAATCTCCTCAGATTAGAAATTCAGTGAAGACAGAGAGTAAAAGTTTATGATTTCTTGGTTTTGTTTTAACAAGGAAAAGATGTCTGAATGGGTTTGAATGAAGTAGAGTAAATGAAAAATGGCCTTAGACTTCAGCAGTGCACTGGAAGATTTTATCCTCTATGTTCAGGACTGTGTAAAGGCTTCATACAACTAAACAGAAACACCTCAATCCAAATCAATAATTGGTGTGGAGATCCTTTGATTTTAAAATAGTACCAGTTCTCAGTACATGTGCACACAGTTTTTAAGGTGCTTGACAAATAGATTGTATGTTGGAGATCTAGGCTGTGTCTTCTTCATCTTCATGTAATCACAATTCTCATTCTTCTGTCTGAAGTAGTTGTTTGAAGACAGATGTCAGGCTATAGATTGAATCTAAAATCAATCAGACGCCTCCCTGATGATGATGAACGATGGATAAAGTGCCCAAAATGTTTGCACAATAGTGAAATGCTCCAGTTTAGATTTGTAGCAAGCAGTAGTCAAGAAATCCTAAATAAATATATCTCTTTGGGCTGAAAAGAGATCACTAACCCCATAGACAAAGACATATGCTTCTTGTAATAAAGTGTTATAAAAGAAATAATTTCCACCTTTCCTACCATAGTCCCAGAAACTGAGCACTGTCTCTATACCTGGCAGGTCACCCAGTTCAACAGTGCAGTTCATGGAAAATCTTTTTTATTTTGGCACAATGGAATAAGCTAAAACAAGCTTTTCATAAACAAATGCAATGATTGGTAGAATCAATGAACTCTTAGATTTAGTCTTGAGTTTGTTAACATTACAAAAACAAAAAAATGGAAAATATTCAAAGATTGTTTTGGGGGTAAATTCTCATAAATGCTTTTATATCTTCTGCGTTCTCTCCATCTGAGCACCAGTTAATGATTAATAAACAGACCTATTTATGTAACAGAGTACGTTATTTAGCTGAACTTTTCACTGTTTCGATAAATTGTTATGATTTTTTTTGTGCAACACCATGCAGCTGCGAGTCTTTATAGCTTTCACCACTTACTGGCTTTCCTGCTGTTGATTAAGCACATGAGACACATGGGATGGGATCAGATGGGAGACAATGAAAAATAAAACTGATTATTAAGATAGGAGCTCTCTGCACCAACGTGCTCGTGTCTAAAGGTCTAGGCAGCTCAACGACTGACACTAAAGATACTGAAAAAATAAAACAGATAAATGAACAAAGAAACACTGATTTTACAATCCACGCCACCTCAGCTTATAAACATGCATTGTTCTATTATTTTAGGTCAGATGCTTTTTGTCTTTCATCAGCCATCCTCTTGAGTTCCCTGAGGCATCACATCCTCACATCATCACATTCAAAACAAGAGAGCTTAAATAAAATATCACCACATCGGCTTTCATTATTCAGATGAAACCATTATAACCTCATTAGCAGCCACAGAGGGTTAAAAACTGGACCATTCAATCATCCAGAAAAGGTAAATCCTTGACTTGAAAACAGAAAGGGATTTGAAATATCATAACATAATAAATGTTTTACTTTTGGCATTAGAAAATTTTGATAAATTCATAACTCTAAAACAATGTTTAGACACTTAGAGACATTGTGTTGGATAAAGTTGTTCCATTTTTAGAGTAAAGCCAGGCAGGACGCACATATATTGGTACATATGCTTGCCTGCTTGGAACATCTACAAAGCAAAACATAAACACCTAATTAAGCACATTTTGTTTGCTTGTCACATTTACATATCATTTTCTGCAGAGTTGTTTGACTCTAAGTGCTCAGCTTCCTGCTATTATAAATAAACTGAGGCTGGTTAATGCTGCAAATGACTCGTTCAGCACAGATCTGCAGATACGATTGTAACCAAAACCTATTTACATAAAACCCTTATGTCCCTGGAGAGCACCCACGCAACACTATAAACTGCAAACCAATTACAGATTTGCAGATGTGTCCTGTGTCACACCAACCATAAGAATTATGTGGGGGATGTGTGCAGTTAAAGCTCCTATGCTTGTGACCCTGAGAGGAATACAGTAAATTAGATCAAAAGATGCTCTGGGTTTCCCAAAGAGGCTGACAAATGGTTTTATCTTAATGCAATTAAATAATGAAATGAAAGAATGAAATGTTGGTGAACAGATCACAAAATAGATTTCCATGAAGGTTTGTAGAGAGAAGAGATAGGACCCAGCAGCATTTATTTCTGCTAAACTGTCACCAAACCTTTTTGATCATTTCAGTGCAGTTAGTGTTATTAGTGGATCTGAGAGAAAAAAAATAGCTTCAGCTTTTGGTGGCCAAATCCAAATCATCTTGACGGAGTTCAAACTTAAGGAGCCTAAGATGAAGCGCTACCATATTAGCTGAGTTGCATTAATTCTAAGCAAAACCTACTTTGTGGGGACGTATAGATATGAAATCTGCACTAAAGGTGCAAATTTAATTCATGTCGCAGTTGATTCAGATACTAACTCTCTAACTGGATTTTCTCACAATGTTTATTTATATATTTTTTGGTTTATATGATTGCAGATAGACTTGCTTTTAATGGGTTTTTGCTAACAAACAGCAGGTGTGCAACTGCCTTTTTACTACTTTGCACTGAAGTGAATTTTGTCAGTTGCAGTAAAGTGTTGTGATTATATTCTTAGATCATCACTTCCTTTAGGTTTTGAAGATGGTGTTACAGTTTAGGTGCATTTTTTTGTAACTTAAGAGAGACAGACTTCATGTATGAGCAGACGTGTTAGTATGATTTCATATTTAGATTTGATCTTTATAACTTTAAAGGGTTAAATAATTATCCTTTGCAATAGCAGATTTGGAATTTAATCAACTTTATGAGCATCTGGTTGTATTTTGTAGAAAAGGGGAAAAACCATCATAGAACACATAACACCATTAATTTCACTAATTGATAAATGCAGAAGAGATAATTTACTTTCTACAACTCTTTCAAAATAAGAGCATGCAGAAACAAAAACAGAGACAGAGAGATCTGATAGACTCTGAACTGCTTCAATAGAGCAAATCTACATAGTGATTAATAAAACCTGCATTGGATTTGTTTTTGTGTGTTTGTGTGCACTTCTGTGTATGCACAAGCTAAGAATTAACCTGCAGCTAGATGAACCCAGCCAAAAACAAATTTGTGAATATGTATGTGTGTGTGTGTGTGTGTGTGTAGCCAACGATTGATTATGTCAGACAAGATTTTTGGCAAAAACAAACTATGTCTGTTAATGTGTGCATGTCTTTTTTCCCCGGCCGTCTTGTCAGCCATAAATCTCCTGTGTGTTTGACCTCTGGCCTGGTTCCATGACCCCCACACTGTGACCTCATACACCCGTAATCCAGTGTGTGAGAGCATGTGTGGGTTTTATTTGTGTGTGTTTGTGTGCATCTAAGTGGGTATTTTGTGTGTTTCCATGATCTGATCATGAAATCTAAAATGAATACAAACTGCTGTTAGTGCTCAAAGCCTCACTTAATTACATCAAGCTGCAGGACACACACACACACACACACACACAGACACACAAACACCAGTAAATTCGACCTGGCTCGCCCAAGTTGTTTCCATACTGGCAAACATTATAAGGTTCTGACTCATTCTCTCAGTCAGTTTCCCCTCTACCTCCTCTCTTTTTCTCTGTCCACTTCTCTCTTTGTTTCTGTCTCCCTTTTACTTCCTGCCGATAGTTTTCTTGCTTCGTTTTCTCCTGATGACTCTTTTGATTTCCTTTTCATGTCACTTTCTTTCTTTTTCCACCTATCTGCTTTCTCTCCCACAAACAGAACACAAACACCCTCTCCTTGTCTTTCCCTGATGCATACCCTTGCTCTCCCCTCCCTCAGTTTTCTCATCTGTTTCTCCGAATATGGTCCTCTCAGTCCTGCAGCTCCAGAGGAGAAGGCGATTTATGGCACTAATGCTGTCAGGTCCCATCAGTCAGGAGGACAAGGGAAGCCAGCACCGGAGATGCCTCAAATAGCTTAAAAAGTAGGATATCACATTGCAATGTGTTTGTAATGATAGAGGTTTAGAGTTAAAATCTCACAAAATGAAAGCAGTCATAAATGTGTGTGCAAACTGAAGACCACGTAAAGATCTAATTTGCTTTAACTGAGTAAATTTGACCAATAAAAATGTGAATTTAGCTCAAAAGAAAATGACAGCACTGACGTGTTGTTACTCAGCTTGCTACAGACAGACTCGGTGAGTATGTGTCTGAGACAGTTCAGTCCCCAACTGAGCTGAAACTTCTCAGGAACTCCACTTTCTGGTCTTCCATCTGCTGCCATTTTTGTTGTTACTGAAACATCGTCAGTCTTCAGTATCTAATAAAGAAAATATGTATTTACATCTTTACATTGACCTTGAATCTGAAGCAATCTAAGCAGCATAAGCTAAAATATACTGACTACTGGCTCCTATAGGTCCCACTCATGGAACTTCACTGAAGACCCACATAGTTTGAAACACTGCTGACATTTGTCAAAGCTGGGAAAACACCTAAAGAAGGCTCCAGGCGATTCAGGAGAGAAGAAGGACAACTGCTGCCTAAGAAAAAACCTTTGGTGATCCCTTATGTGTCAGGAGTATCGGAACAGCTGAGACGCATTTTCTCAAAACACCACGTCTCTGTGGCTTTCAAACCCCAAAACACGCTACGCCAAAAATTGGTCCACCCTAAGGATCGGGTCCCCCGGCACAAACAGAGTAATATAGTGTACGCTGTTAAGTGCCAGGAGGATTGCCGTGACTTTTACATTGGGGAAACCAAACAATCTTTGGCTAAGCGGATGGCACAACACAGAAGAGCTACCTCGTCAGGCCAGGACTCCGCAGTCTATTCACACCTACAGGCCAGTGGCCACTCTTTCAGTGATGAGGAGGTGGTGAAGAAAACTTTAACAAAGATCAGCAGAAATGATCTGGCAGAGAAATTATCAACCATCAGCCCAGCAGCACAAGGTAAACTGCTGGAGATCAACAGATGTCATGTGGTTCTGTGTTACTCAGGATCAGAGTGGCTGGTCTTTAAGGTTGAAGTTACAGATAACAACATAACTTCAATCTGAGAACACAGAGGTTACAGTGGCTTTTATTCATTTATCAGTGTTTGTATGTTAATTTGTATTTTTTTTATTTGTTTTTATTGCTTTAAGACACTGCAGACCTACATGGTTTATGTTTTGATCTCTTGGTAATCACATTAAGTTCACATGTAATGAAATGTGCTATATAATTAAAATTGACACTGATAAAGGAGGCATTTAAGTCTTTGTGGAAGGAAAGTTTAACACTTTGTTCTACAGATGTGAAGTCTCCACAACTCATCACATGTTACAGAGAAGGGCTCCAGTCAAACCTCCAGGTCAGGTTTCTGTGCAAAGAAGAAGGATGGACATCAAAGAAAGATGAGAAGAACCTGGATGATATCTACACTGAGCTGTACATCACAGCTGAAGCAGACACACAC
>VUQS01028371.1:0-18116 GCA_015108495.1 Heterochromis multidens | reverse complement strand
ACAGTACTGTGCAAAAGTTTTAGGCAGGTGTGAAAAAATGCTGTAAACAAAGAATGCTTTCAGAAATGGAAGTGTTGTTCATTTATTTTCATCAATCAACAAAATGCAGTGAATAAACAAAAGACAAATCTAAACCAAATCAATATTTGGTGTGACCACCCTTTGCCTTCAAAACAGCATCAATTCTTCTAGGTACACTTGCACACAATTTTTGAAGGAACTCGGCTGGTAGGTTCTTCCAAACATCTTGGAGAACTAACCACAGATCTTCTGTGGATGTAGGCTTCCTCACATCCTTCTGTCTCTTCATGTAATCCCAGACACATTCGATGATGTTGAGATCAGGGCTCTGTGGGGGCCATACCATCACTTCCAGGACTTCTTGTTCTTCTTTACGCTGAAGATAGTTCTTAATGACTTTGGCTGTATGTTTGGGGTCGTTGTCTTGCATTTTGTGAATTGATAGAAATAACCAATCGTTATTTATATTTCTGAAAGCATTCTTTGTTTACAGCATTTTTTCACACCTGCCTAAAACTTTTGCACAGTACTGTATGTTTTTCTTTCTTTAGAGAAGATAAGTAATAAAAGGAAAAAAAAACTGGAAAAAGATAATTTTATCATAGGCCTGATCACTTGAACACTAAGCGCCTTGAGGCTATATAAGGCGCTATATAAATAAAATTGAATTGAATTGAATTGAATAACTTGATCATGATTGGATCGAAAAATTGAAAAATGAAAGGCTCCATTATTCTAATGTATTTTCAGTTAACTTGTCACCTGAACAGTATTTAATAATATAGTTTATCAAGTTATCAAAAGATCACCAAATCATTCCTGATTCTGAAAAGAAGTTGGTCCTGAAATTTCCCTGGTAAATCCCCTGCAGAGAATTCACTTTTTACTAAATGGCTCCTGGTTGGCATTGTGCCAACTAGGATTCCCCAAGGGAAATGTTGCCAATTTTCACTTGTAAAATCTTTCTCCCCTTGTGACAAAGGTATATTTCCTTAGTAACACATGTCTCTTTGTCTCCTATCTGCCTTTCTGTTCATTTGTCCATTAATCTAAGTATAATTTTAAACCCTTTTAAACACCTCAGTTGTTATTGCATGGTTTGCAAAACCCATTTTTGCTCCTCAGACCTCCACTGTTAACTTAGTCAAATCTAAAGGGAATACTCTAACATGCTCGGTTTACCCTAATATTGCTTTGGTCTCTCAGGATTCGCTTGCCATTACAAATTTAAAGCCAATTTCATTAGCATCAGCAGCAGTTGAAGTCATGACTGTTAGTGCACAAAACAATGAACAGGCGGAAAACTGTTTTGCAGCTTCATGGATGTATCTTGTGGGAGTTTTTGCTTATCATTTGCATGTATTTATTAAACAGAACCACTGTGATGTGATTACCCTCAACCCGATGTTGCGTGGACAAATAGTAATTCAGTTCCATCTTGGTCACAGGTGCCTGCAGCGTGCAAGACAACAGCAGCGATGGTAATTTCTTCCAATACAACCTTTCAACCACCCACCTCACACTCCAATCTTTTCTCTCACGCTCCTTCCTTGTGCCCTTGTGATTAATGTGCCTTGCTCTCCACATGCTGCCCTTAAGACAAGAGCAGCTTACTGCTTTCCTCGCCCTGCCACAGGTCCCCAAAAATGGCACAGTCAAATAGGATTAGATTTCGTATTTGGGGCGGAGGGTTGTTTTTGTGCAAGTGTGTGAGGGCACAGAAAAAACATCCATGAAGTAGTTTGTTTTTTAGCCAATTTATGTCAGAAGAGAAGAAAGGTGCAGCAGCTCGGGTGGGTTGATGCCTTGGCAGTCATGTTGTTGTGAAAAACAAGACTGGAGGGGGTGAGATAGGGATTTGAGGGGGTGATTCATTGCAATCTGCCACAATGGTATATATGCCCAAAGCTGAAATCTCAGCCTAGGTTCTGCCTTAATAAAGCCTGTTGGCATTTAGCCTTATTACTCAGCAGTCAAATGCCAAAACACATCTCATGTCCCACAGACTAGTCTGTTCTGTATCAGGTCCCTCTTTTGTGGGAACATTTTTAGATTTACATTTCAGCTTAATCGGAATATCCTTCTCAGTGGTGTGTTTACCAGGCATTAAAATAGCAAAGATCTTGCTTAAGCAGGTTTTAAGAATCTCATCTATCACTTTAATTTATGGAACATGCCATGTGACGTCCCCTTACATAATGCCAGCATAAATGAGGACTTAGTCAGGAATAGCCATGGACCACAAGAGGAAAAACAAAATTTTTGGAAGATGAGCTCACGGCAGTGGTAGAGGACACTGAAGAGAGGCAACGTGCATTATTTGGTCGACTAAATATTGAATTAACCTACAAAGCCACAGACAGAGCTTGGGAGTGTGTTGCCACAGAAGGAAACAAGGTAGGGCACAAAGACAGACAGGCAAAGTTCACCAAAGACTTGCCTAACCCCAAAGGGCCTTTCACATACAGTACAACATGACAATGGCACCGCTGTGCTCTAAAACCCATTTTTTTTCTATGGCTTATGCCGCACAAAAATAATTCTTCACTGCACTGAGCAAAGCGTTCAACACAGTTAAACTTTGACCACAGCTGGTTTGACATACATTTGCGTGACCAATACAAATCCAGAATGACAGGGAGTGGTGCATATGATATATGTAAAGGCCATGAGCAGGCACAAAACAATGTACAGTAGTGCAGTGGCCAATGCAACACAAATTTTGGACTGTTCGCTCAACCTAGCATTCAGCGCACCACACGTTTCTGTGTGAAAGGGCCCTAACCAATATGCATCCAAAACCACAATACCCCTACACAAACAGCAGGGAAATTACTTATGTCAAATCTAATGTTGATTTTACTTTGCTTATTAGATCGTTGTCAAAGTAAGGTTTCATAGTGCAGCACGATGGTGCAGTGGTTAGCACTTTTGTCCCACAGCAACAAGTTTCTGGATTCGGAATAAAAAATGCTATCCAGTATTCATTGGGAACAATTCAATTATTCTTTAAAAAAATCGCACTGCACTCCCAACTTCTTTCTGATGATTGTGCATAGACTTGTGGCATGCTAGCTTTACCTGGTGCTTTTTGAAAGAAGCAGTCTGTGGTCTTTCTGTGTTAACCCTCTAATGGTCTGGCAGTATGCCTGCCATACCTCACGCCCAGTGTTAGGTGGGATAATCAGCATGCTGAACCCTAATTAAATAAGCAGTTAGTAAAATGGCTGACAGTTTGATTTTTTAATTTTTGTCTTAAAATATATTTTTTTCTTGTTTTTACCAGCCCTTGGTAGAATGTAATGTGCTATTACTGTCAGAAAGTGGCAGTGGTGGTAAGCTGTTTGTCAGCCACCTTTAAACAACAGAAACAGAAGAAGAACATGCTACTGACTGCAAAGATAGTCAGGTAAGGAATGTGTGGGGCTGTGAGATTAGATGCTACTGTAAAAACATGGAAAACATGCAAACCCAAATATATTTTTAAAAAAAAATGCTCTCTGTGGACCTCCTTTAAGAAATCTGAGAATGGTTTGGGGTGGAGGGTAATCTGTGAACAATGAAAAACGAATAGTATTGTTATTTGAAATGCCTTTCTCTAATAATTACCTCTATGCATGTTTCTGTTTAAGTCACACATCAGACATTGGTTTTATAGATGAGACCCCTGAATGGAGAAGCTGCACCTTTCTGTAGAACCATTTATGTTGTTTCTGTGCATCCATCCTTCCATCTATTCTTCCAATTATCTAGTTCAGGGTTGCATTGGGCGCCAGAGCCTATCCCAGCTGTCAGAGGGTGAGGAGCAGGAAACACCTTGGGCAGGTTGCCAGTCTATCACAGGTCTAACACAGAGAGACATTCACACCTACAGCCAATATAGAATCACCAGTTAACCTGAAATGCATGTATTTGGACTATTGGAGGAAGCCAGTGCACCAAGAGTGGCACAAGGAGAACATGCAAACTCCAGTCGACCTGTGGATTTGAACCCAAGGCCTTCTTGCTGTGAGGCAACCACTTTACCATTGTGCTGCCCATTATACAAGGGGCAGTGATAAAGTTCTGCTTCTCCCCTGATAAAAATCCAAATTATAACAGATTTAAATTTGCCTGATATGTTTAGTTTTATTGCAAAACTATTGTACTAGTCAGATTTTAGTCTTTTTATTCAGAAGCATCACAAGTAGAAATGCAGTAGAGAGATGCTGCATTCCCAAACACGACTGGCTCCCATGCCATAACACACAATACATCTCCCAGTATGCCTTACCACGCAGACTGCAGCAGGATTATGGGACATGAAGGATGCAGAACAAAGGGAGTTGAAGCACAGAGAGGACATGACTGAAAGGAGCTGGGCAAAAGACATTACATACGTTCAAAAAATACCTTAAGGTGTAGGAAAAGAGGAAGAAGACATTTTTTTTTTTTAAATGGGTGAGGACTTGTTATTATTATTATTATTGTTATTGTTGTTGTTGTTGTTGTTGTTATTATTATTATTAGCCTGCCCTGGTTGGCTATTATGACATTGCAATTTCTTTCCCTGTGAGTTACACATGCATTTTACATTTAACATTAAAGTGTCTTTTTTTTTCATTCATATGATGTGTTCTTAGCACTTATAAGCTACAGCAGTTACCTCTGCTGCATTAATGCTTTTGTTTCTTCTTCTTCTTCTTCTTCTTCTTCTCACTTTAATTTGTAGATTTAGTTCATAAATCCCACCCACCCCCCCAAAAAAAAGAAACAGTATTGTAAGGTAATGTTGCTGGCAGACACATGATGTAACTGAGTGGAAAGAGCTAACTAATGGTGATAGATCATGCAGATCAATTTGCAGGTCACTGAATAAGACCTTGCCATAGTTAATTTATCTATTATCTGTCTTTACTCTGACAACAATGGGGTAATAGCAACAGTCAGTAGTAATTTTAAAATATATCTTTTTGTTTAGTTTTGTAATGAAAAATCGGTCCTCAACAAATCTGTCTTAGTTTTTACTTTTTTTTGACAAAATTAACAATTCTGCATATTTAGCACTGATTACATTGGATAAGACAATTCACACTGTTAGAAAATATCTACGGTTATTCGTCAGGAACATGTCTATAGGTTATTAGCTTAAATGGTAAGTGATGCCAAAAAGTAAGTCAATACATTGTCACATTTCTGTCTTCTTTTTTAATCTTCATTAGCATCTCTATTCTTGCCAACTACTGTCACTATTTGCTAGGAAGCAACCTTGGAGGAATCATTTCCCAAAGGAGGAGCTGCAGGCTGTGTCTCTTTTCGCCTCATCACCTGCTCTATCCCCCAGACAAATGTAAGAATTTTCAGGCAAAGCAAGGCCTGAGAACACAGATGTTAAGCAATCTGGGTTTCATTGTAATTTGTCTTTGGTTTCAGCTGCAAATAATATGAAATCACAAAGAAATTATTTTGCTGCCAGTGAAATCTGATGAAGGGCGAATCGTTTCTGCATGACTGGAGGAACAAAGGAGATCCAGTTGCCTTGTGTTTGATGATGATTTTGACAGTATTACTCAGTAGCCATATACTTTGCAAATTAGGGCTTTACCAATTATCACCCCTGCTGATAATCAGACCTGGTATTTGTGTTTCCAGCTATCAGAATTAGTACTTGTCTAATATGATTATACAACTGTCATATTAAATTAAAATGCACTCCTCTAGCTGTGATGTAGGCACCTATCTCTGAATGACACTATTTTATCAGACTGGCTATACGTCCATAGTTGATATATAGCCGGAGATATGCTGCAGAGAGAAGCACAGGTAAAGATGCTTTTTTTCTGTTGTTGATGTTCAAGAAATATCACAGTTGTTATGACCTGTTTCAGTAATGACAGCATTTCATTTGCCCTCATTCTGGTTCACCAAGCCAAAATGATACTTATTACTGCCCCCATGAGGGCAAAAACAAACTTGGATTAGGAGCACAAAGCCACAAAGCTTTTTCAGACGTTTTCAAACTGTATTTTTCAGTTTTATAAAAGACAAGAGAAAAAATTACCAACAGGCTGATTTGACAAATCTTTATCTGTTTACCTACCCCACCTTTGTCCCAGCACATTGCCAAGTTCCTGAACTTTTCTGTGTGAGAGAACAGTACTGCCTCCCAGACAGTGGGTGAGGCAGTCATTCTGCCATAAACTGTTTTAAATGATTAGTTTGCTGTTAAAATATTGATTGAATATCACAAATTTTTCTCTCCCTTATTAATATTAATATGATATTACTGATAATATATAGCAGCTCAAAATATTAGTCACTGGTCTACATTGCGAGTAATTGATATTGGCCTGAAAAACCCATACTGTTAGTTCCCTTTTTCAAATGACCATTACCATTTTCCCATTTCGTGTTATTGAAGGTGATGGTTTCGTTACTGTATGATCAAAGTAGAAGATTGGAATTGGTGGCAAATAAAAAGAGCAATCCCCACAGAAATGTCTGACTTCATTGCACTGGATGAGATTGAAGGTGTCTCCTTAACCACCTTTCTGTCCATCTGCCACCGAGTTGAGTTGATGCAGGTGCACACTGAACTGTGCTGTCAGTCGGCAGTCTAAAGGCTAATTCAAAATGACAGACTCTGTCCATCTGTGCAGCCTCACTATCTATTTATTTTAGAAAGTACAACTGGAGGTGGGGGTGGGGTGGGGTGGTTGGCTTTCTTTTAAACCTTCTTATCCTAAAAATGTGTGACACTTTTCAGTATGATGCTATGTTTTCTTGACTTGGAGGAGACGGCCATAAATATGAGGCATTTACTGAACCTTCCAGTTCCATTCACATTCTAAACAGCTTGTTTTAATTTGATAAATTATTTTCCCATCTCCTTTAAGAAATGTTGCTTTAAAGACGGATTACTGAAACTATGGGAGTTGCACACCAAAGTCACCCCTTTTATGACTGAAAAACAGTTTACAAGAGCATGTTATCAGCTTCATATTTCAAAAACAAATCCAGACAATATGACTGAGCGAGAATCAAGCCGTAAACCAAGAAAATGTGACAGGTTGTTGTTCCTTTGCAGGGTGTTTTGTTTTTGCACCAGGCTGTTTCATGTCAGCACAGAGTGACCTTCTTTGCCCATATGAATTACAGTTACATTTGCCCAGCAGACAGTGGAAATTTTATGAAATCTCTCTGCCATACCCTTTCATAAGGCCATATCTAAGGCCACATATACTGAATTATTGTCCAAACACATCACAGAGGAAGCCTGTATAGCTGTGGCCTCTATAAAGGTGCCAAGTCAGGCTGCCTTCTCTATAGGAATGCTATATATGTGCTGTCGAGGACTGCAGTCATAAATGAGAAGGTCTCTGTCTATAACTTTCTCCTTATTGTTTATCAGCCCCTTCCAGGACCCAGTCAGTCTCTCTAGACACCTGCTGAGCAGATCATCTCTCATGAAACATGGATCTGAATTTTGACAATGAACCTGGGATGAAAAGATGGAAAGAGCAGCAAAGTATGAAGAAGAGAAAAGGAGAAGCTATATTTCAGGAATGACAGACCGTTAAGGGCCAGCTGGCAGCAGTTTCTCTCACTTCTGGTCTGTGCAGTTGGATTATGAATCAAGTAAGTCATCCAAGCTATCACAGAGTAGAGGTCAAACTTTATCTTCACAACCAAACATTTGATTTGTATAAAGATTACCAAGGCTCTAGAGGCCCTTGGACATTAAGGGGATGTAGTCTACATATTATATTGGTGGTGAGGTGACTGAGTTTGAGAAAATGTTGTGCTTTTACTGATATGCTGATAGAAGACATTTTAAAGGAAATAAACTAAGAAATTTTGGCCTGAAAGGGGCTCTAGTCAGTTTAAGACTCATGTGACAGATGGCGCCTGCATCCTGTTTCACATGGCAGCAATATTGACTGCGGTGTTAGTTCAGGCAGGCCACAAAGTCAAGCTCAGCCTGCAGTCAAGGTAGATCAGCTGATAACAGTTGAACTCAATGCCTGGCTACAGCTGATGCCCTTCAGTGTATCCAATTGGGACATATCACATAGGGCTTTTAATTTAGGTTCCTTTAGTCTGTCTACCACTGCTGTTGCATATGCAAGCCACTTTGCAACCTACCTTTGTTCTCTGATCTGTTCTTTATTGGGTGGTCTTGTTACTGCTATGCTCTCCTTAGGCTTTTTATGTTTGCATGTGAAAGAGCAAGGTGATATGCTGCCTGTCCCACAAAAGAAAAAAGAAAGAACAGCCTTCATTTAAGTATAGGGGTCCTCGCTGAATTAAAGATAAATTTATCCTCTTCCATGGTTGCAAATATGGGATATTTTTTAATGTCAAATGTCAAAATTAAATAAACGCATATCCAACAAACATGGAACAACATCAACATTCATTCAGAGTTATTTGCATCTTACCACCCGGTGAATCTTGTCAAATTTTCACTCTCCTTTGAGCAAGAAACATGTAAGAAAATAATCTGACCAATTAGCAGCTAATTTAACCTTTTATCAGGTATTTGCTAACTTTTTCTTTCAGCAAAAAATTTTGGTCAGATAAAGTATGAATTGGTTTACGGTAACTGTTTTGCTAAAGAGAGCTGCCTGCTACTGCGTACAGATTTTAAATGAAAAACGTTAAAATGCTCCACCAAATTAAGTGAACTTCAAAGGCAGTTTGCAATTATGTATACAGTGCTAAAATATGTGCACATAATTGCAAGCCTTTTTACACTGCATCATATTGTAGTTACTGGACCCATTTTTATATAACACAAATAAAGATTAGTGCAATATACATGTAGAGTAAGATTTTGTGCAATGGAATTCATTTTACAGATTAGGTTGAGTTACTAAGCTTACTGTTGGATGTTATGTAAAAAAAAAAAAGTGAAAACAGTGTGGAAATGTGAGCAATAAGGGGTGTTGCTACAAGCATAACGTGCAGCTAAAAACAACCTAATGTAATGCATTTTGTTCATATCACTACATTCATTTGACAAATTAAGGCTGTTTAAGTAGCAACTAAATTAAAAGTTCATAGTAAAAAAATAGAGCACTATACTACATGCAGGACGTCTCTAGGAACTAATCAGATATTTATTGAAGTCATTTATGAAATGTACAAAAAACAGAGGAATTGTTTTGGTTGTGTGCTTGCCTCTAATCATGTTGCTGCTCATACATATACATAAGTTATGTTAAGGAAAGATCGATCTCATGTTGTGGGAGGATGATCAACGGTCTTGCTCCTTTAAAGCTGTAATTACCTTTAATAACAGTATATTTACTGTATTAGTGGAGCTCATCTGGAAATTATCTCTCTCTGATTGCTCTATTAGTATGTGTAGCATCAGCCCCCACAAACTCCGGTTCTATCATTATGTGAAGTTATCTTGTAAATGAAAGACTTGGCACTGCATGAAAATTTGCTTTTTATTATTTTATTATTAGAAGTTATACAATGTATCATTTCTGGTTTGATGATGATTACATGTCAGTGTTGTCTCTCCGTTAGTCACGAACATCACTCTTGGTTTAGGGTTAATGCCGTCTGTGGGTTTTCTTCCTCCGCTGCACATTAATACAGCAGGCAGTGTTGTAGCTTCATGGACTGAAGTCAAACACCTGCAGAAACGCTGTGCTCACATTTGCCATCATTGCTGGTGAAAGAAAGCCAGAGGACCAATGATGTTTTGCAATTTCCCTTCGTGCAGAGAGATAATTAAGGGAAGAATGTGATTCATTAGCCTATCGAAAGAAGCATACCTTCCTCCCTGAGCGAACAACCCCTCCACTTCAAAGGGAGCACAGGTTCTTTGATCCACAACTAGGAGTAGGAGATGGATAGAATGGTACACAGTGATTGCTGTGCACTTCATGGCTTCGCCTCTGCCTCTGGACACTGGCTCTGGAAGATGGATGGGGATCGTCAGCCACGTTAGAAAGATAATGTGATTTGATTCTGAGAGGATTTGGCCCCTAAACTTGCTTGGCCAGAGCTGTCGAGATTAACTTTGTATCATGTCCTGTGATGTCCACCTTAGGTTTTGCTGGTTGTAGTATCTTTCTTTTCTTTATTTCTTTCATCCCTTCCCCACATGTGGTCTATTTTACAGCTCACTGACCTCAACACTGATGCTGTAAAACAGAGCTGGGAGATAAATGTGTGTGCATGAACAATTTTTCCCTCCCGTCTTTCTTCTTATTCTCTTTGTTACTCTCTTTGAAGAGCAGGACAAGGTGATATTCCAATTCACTTGGTGGCTATGGTTCTTTCAATGTATCACTGACCTTCGATTCCATTACATTTCTCAATGCCGGCTGATGCAAAGTTGGCAGCAGCCTTTTCAGAATGTTCTTTCTTTTTAATTTGCAATGTGCTATCTTCTTCTTTAAAAGCTTTTCTACAATTCCTTCACAGATAGATGCACTACTTTCGCGCAGAGAGAATCCCAATTAATTTAGAGGTCGTTTGTTTAGTCCTCCTCATCAGATCAATTTTATGCAGGAGGGAAACAGGGAAAATCGTTACACAGCTTAAAAGAAACCTAAGTGAATTACAGTAATTATTTAATGCTTGGTCTTGATCAAGCTAAGTGTCTGTACAGGCTCTTATTTATTTCCTTAATTGCCCCTTCATCTCCCAAGGTCCCTCTGTGGACTGTGATAAAAGAAACATTCATGAACAGAGGATGTATCCAAGTGTAAAGAAAAGAAGCTGCAGTTCAGATGTTTTTATTGGAGGTTTTTGTTATAACCCAACTTGGAAAAGTCTCAACTTTCTCGAGAGGCCTTAAATGAACCAGCAATTTCTCAGCCAATATCTAAGATAGTGGTTTTTGTACTCTGAGATGTTTGCCCATGTTCTGCAGTAATCAAAGAGAGTGGGCAGTTTATATTGTTTGCCTGCATATACATTTTTGTGTGGAGCAAGTGTCCCTGGTTGTTTTATGGGAGACACTAACACTACGAGAATATTTTAAGTGGTTTGTTTGGCCACACCTTCAGCAAACACTCTTTACTTTTTTCCAGAAATACAACACAGGAGTTATCTGTGCATCTTTTTTTGCAATGCTGCTAAACAAACTTGTGTTTTTACATAATACAGGCAATAGTAGCAGGTTAACTTGGCAAAAAGATGGAGGTGCACAGCTTGTCATCTGTAGCTCATTCTAGATGCTCATTCTAGATTCTTCTTTGTGCTCAATTTTATGGTAAATGGACTGGTTCTTATATAGCGCTTTTCTACTCTACTTGAGCACTCAAAGCACTTTATACAACATGCCTCTTTCACCCATTCACACAAATGCCAAAGGACACTTTGGCATGCAGACTGGAGCATCCACCAACCTTCCGATTAGCAGATGACCTATATGATGCTCTATTTCCTAAGTCACAGCCAATTTTGTCATTAAATGAAATTATGTTTCATGGTTCAAACCTTTGTTTCGGATGTTAATGTGAAGCAATAAAAAGAGGAAATATTTGGTTACATTGCTATCAACTTAAGGTATTTTTACACTTTTAACAGGTTTGCACTAATTGTAACATTGTTTATGAGTTTGTAAACTTGGAGTGTTTTCCCCTTGGTTTGACTGCCATGTGAAAAAGTTCACTTATTGTTCAGATGTGTCTGGAGAGGCAGAAAAGAAGTAATAGCAGGAATTCCTGTAGTGTAGACAAGTTTATATATCAGTGAAAGAGACATTTCTTGTTAGACCACATTCATTCTCTGGCTAGCTTTTACCACTACACCACAAATGCTAGAGTTTGTGTGCTCTGCTGAATCCTAAAATACAAAGCACTCCTGCTCAATGGAGCTAAAAGAGTATGTGTGATGTGTCGGCTGAATCACATTTCCGTCACAAATTAATTTCTTTAGAGTTGTGTTTAGGGCCAAATTGAGACCACAGTGCACCTGAATACAAAACCTGTGTTTATGCCTGGTATGGAAAAGAAAATAAAGGTGAAAACAAACCCAATGTAGATTTATTTGGACTAAAGAATGTGCTCCTAGCTTAAGTCTGATTCACCTGAGAGTGAACAGTAAATATTAATGTTAAATTAAGTAACACATAGTTTTGAAGGAATCCCTTGAGTATTTGAGGACAGTGCAAATTATGCCACTAGCAATTCAAGGAAAAACACAAACTGATTTTACATTTATTATTAACATAGTTTTGTCAATTAATAGTATGATATCTTTAATAGCAAGTCCAATTTGGCACCAGAAGTTTCACTGACAAAATGTCCTCTGAAACTGTGTTCAAGCTCTTCATCCATCTCTAAGGCAGGGCCCAGTCAAGTCACTCTATGGACCTCCTTCTTTTGAAACTCTAGCAGAGCTCATGACCATGGGCAAGGGTTGGAATGCAAATTGACTGGTAAATCAAAAGCTTTGCCTTCTGGCTCAACTCTCTCTTCACCAAAACAGTCTGGTGCAACAGCCGCATTAGTGCTGCAGCAATCTCCCTGTCCATATCATGCTTCACCTTCCCATCACTCAGAAAAATACCATTCTGAGATGGATCAACTCCTTTGCTTGGTTCAACAACTTTCCCTCCAACTCAGAAGGAGCAATAGAACATTTCACAACAAAGACCCATGAAATTAGTCTCTCCAAGTCTCACTAATACGACTCAGGCAGTTGCATAATCTCACCTAGAACACATGCGGTTACCCTTTTTCTCCTTGATATCAAATTGCTGCATAAAACATTTTTGCACAAGTCACCTGAGTTTTCCTGAGTGACTTTCTTGGCAGAGTGAACATTGGTTTTCACACTAGTTCCATGACAAACCACATGAAAAAAAAAAATTAACCAAATTCTCAAGGATTAAAAATAGTTATCTCTAAAATTAAAAGGAATACCAACTACGACAGCAACAGAACTGAGTCATAGATAGATGGATATAGACGTTATTAATCCCACACTGAGGAAATTCACATGTTACAGCAGCCCAAGGGTCAGGCAGAAAAAGTGAATTAGAAATATATTAGAAACATAAAAATAGAGAAATAAATAGGAAAAAATAGTGTACAAATAAAAAAGCCAAATACTATACAAGTGTGTATATATATATATATATATATATATATATATATATACCTGACCAAAAATCATTCTAATATGATTTTAGCTCTACTACTTCACCAGATGTAGTTTTGTTCCGGCTTAAAGAAGAAGTGAAATTATACTCTTCCAACTGAAGGTTTTTACTTTGAGCATGGCAGACTGTTGTGTTTATTGTGCTCCAGACAAAACTGGAGGATTTTCCTGTCAACACCTCTCACGTACAGTGCACAGAGCTTGACACTCTTCAGAGAGCAACTATAAGTACTCTGGCAGAAGGAGGCAAAGGGAAGGTCAGTTAATGATTTTGTGAGCTCTAACCTTAAGAAAAACTCTGCTTCTTTTAAAGGGCATTGCATGAGCAAGAACAACAGTTTTATCTTCTTTACTTGAGTTTTGATTCAGAGGAAACAAAGCGATAGACAAACAGTTCAGCTCAAACAAAAGAAGATAAATCTAGCACCGCATTTGGCAACCCAATTGGAGCTGAATGAAACCCACCTGCTAATTCATATGGCTGCACAAGCTGACATGCCCACAACTCAGAGAGCCGTTTCTCAGCTGCCTGGTTTACTGCCTGTTTTAATTGCTTCTTGTTGTAAATGTGCATTGGATTGAAGGAAAAAACAGTTTAATTGTAAAGTCAAACTGGGGGAAAAGTTGCAAGTGTACATGCTTTTATTTGGATGGTAAAACAGTAGTTTTACTATAGCAGTATTAGTTGAGTCAATAAAATGTAGTTTATGTAGATGACAAGAAAACTCACTTCATGAATCTGTCATTTAAAGGAGGAAATATGAGGAAGTAGTGTGGCCAATTGGGATAATGCTTCTGAATGAAACTTTTTCCCTATAATGTAATTTCAATTTTACTGTGTCCTTTGAGGTCAGTGAATCTGTCTCACTGTGCCCTGGGAAGGTAAACTTAATTTACTGCTATATCTCTTTCCACTACTAAGGCACACCATATCCAATAGTGAACCTCCTAAACATAATCAATTATCTGAGCTCCAATGGTGGAGAATGCAGAATGCTGATAAGACTTTGTAGACTTTTTTTTTCCTAATGAAGAGAGAAAAGACGATTTGGTTCAATACCCTGGGGGATTTTTTTTCCCTCCTCTCCTGGTAAAAGAGAATTATTCATTGCATCCTCTAAGGGAAAAGTCGATCATTCCCAATAAGTCACTGAGTTGTTGTCCCTCTTTGGTTGTGCTGAGTAGGACCCTAGGCAATGTCGATTTTGTGTCATATGCTTTGCTCGACTTTTTCTTAAAGGCACGGATGTCAGGCAAACAGTGACTTTGACTTTGTCGTATTATATACACAACTGACGCTTGGTGATATTTGTCAAGGTGCACTGAGACTTTCATGTTAAAGATGCCGGCAAGCCTGAAAATCAGCATCATCCCTGCTTGTAGTGCAGCCTTCCTCCCTCAAAAACATCTTTTCCTATCTTGCAGCATTCTCTAATCACAGCAACAAAGGGTGGAAATTGTGAAAGGACAGAGGCTGCCTGTGTGTGTGTTCTCCTTCAGTATGATTACTTTGATGATGATCCATTGGCTGTAATATTTTAGAAATTATATTTCTTTGAGAAAAAAAATATCTTTTTATATCACAACCTTGGGTGAAGTTTATGACAAGCCCGTGTCCTAATGCATTGTGTTGATCGTTTCATTCGGCCAATTTGCATGCAAAGAGCTGGTTTGCAGACACTTGCAATGCTGCACATTGATAAGGAGTGACGCTTCCTTGAAGATCAACTGCATTGATTTTCTTTCCATATTTTTACCAAGCGTTTATGACAACCTCGGGCTTGCCTTGACAAATGCTACATGTGGGGCTATGCAAACAAATGAAAACAATGGTTTAGCCTCTTCTGCCTTTTAATTTTTACAAGTAAAATGATTCAAAGTCATACTGACCTTTTACAAGCAGCATCTGTGCGGAACTAGAATTTATGATCCGTGGGTCAGGCTGTATGCCAACACTCGCTGCTGTTTTTCTACCATTAAACAAGAGTTATGTCATACTTCCCATTTAATCACAGGCTTTTTCAGGGGTCTGGGCTGAATCAGTGCGCTCAGCCAATGACTCACTGTGAGGGGCCCATTTGACAGATTACACCTGCAGTCGCACTTAAAGGTAATGTTAGTAGGCTCTTGGCAGAGAAGGAGGAGAGCCTAACAGTTCCATTAAATGTTTTCAATTGACCTTCATGGCAAATGAACAGTTGGGTTCAACATAGTCAACAATAGTGCTTAATGCTGGTGGAAGCCTTGACATCCAATATTCCTGCTATAGAGGTGTTACTCATTATTCCTGTCAAAGTAATGTTTGTCATCATTGTATTAAGTCCACCTCTGCCCTCGTTGAAGTTGAATTTTAAACCTTAAAATTACTCAGGTCAGAGTGTTTTCTCAAGGGTATATGAGCAGCTTTAAGGGCAAATTTGGCACTTTCATGGTCCAGTGCTGTACTGTAAGCTCTCTGCCACTACCTAGGAGACTCTCAGGATCATATAGACAGCAGAGTGACAAAGTGTGGAGCAGAAACCTGTTTAACACTTCATCATTGCTGTCATAGACATCCAGGAAGAGTGAGGCAATTCACCACATACAGGGAGGGAGAAAGACTCCCGGTAAGGTTGATCACATCTGTGAAATTAGAAATACTTTAGGTCTATATGGCCACCAAGTGTGTTTTCTTTTGTAATTATCTGCAGCCAATTGTTCTCAGACTCCCTTTTTTTCCCCAGAATAATGCTGCATGCTGTTCCTGTGCTGCACAGAATTTGTCAAAGTCAAATAGAATTTTTGGGAAAATCTCACGGCAATGAATAGACCAACAAACTCTATTTCATGCATTGTTAGATTTAAAGAGTATTATAAGCCATTCAGGAAGATATATCTTAAGGGTAGTGTGTTTGAGTGTGCTACACAAAACATACTGCAGGCTGTTATAATAGTGGTTAACGGGCTGAATCAGGCCATGATAATGCACCGGCACCTTAACAGTGACGATACAGTTAAAGAAAAGTACACCGGAAAGCTCTTAAGAAGTTTCTAAGAAGAAATCTGCAGCTATTTGGGACTGTTGCATTTCTTTTTTTTTTTTATATTTTATGGATTTTTATTGCAGTATGTTAGTGTTACTGTCCTCACAGTGTTTCACACAAGTATGTTTATGCACTTTAACCATGTCTGATGTTTAAAATATCAGCCCTTTTTTTTTTACACTTTTTATCTCTGAAATTCAGAATGTTTTTTTTTTTTTGGTCAAGAAGACTAAGTTCTTGGCCTTACTTTAGATAATAACTGAACTATATGCACATACTGCCCCCACAAGCTTTACACCAACCAATGATATGACCCAGCTGCCAAACTGAATTTTTCCATTTAGTAATGGGAATTGAATAGTAAATGCTTTCCACCTGGCACAGAGCCCGTCTTTGTGTGTGTCTGTGTGTATGTAGGTGTGTGTATGCGTCCATGAGATAACTGTACACCCTTGTTTTTTTTTCTTTCTTTTTTTTCTGGATCTATGTGAATGTGAGTGAGCCAGGTGTAAAAGGAGGATAAGTGTTTTGGGGGTTAAAAGGAAGACAGGAAGCAATGTGGATATTGACCCACATTCCCTCAGTGTGTGGAAGTACAGAGGGGGCGAAGGCAGAAATGCTTCTGTTAAGGCCACATGGGGTGAGGGATGAAGACTAGCTTTGTGGAAGTTTAACAATAGCTAGCCAGCAAAGCTTCTGCCCTGGGAAGTCTAATTTTAAAGCTTTTCTGTGAAATCTGGTTCAACTTTGTCTGTGAACTGGCTCTCTTAGAAGTGTTTTATTAAGAGTCCAATCCATGGGTCCTATGCCCTTTCGTAAAAGTTGCTTCATCATTTTAAGCATCAGTGGAAGGCGATGGTTTTTAAGAGGGCCAGCTTCAGGGGGCCTTTGGGTTTGTGTGGATTTGTATGTGCGTTATCGTGTGCGACCAGAACATAAAACAGAGGCAGAGCTGCTCGACATTATTGAACATTTACCAATTAGGATTCTTAGACAACCTCACCACAGGCATCGTGGTGTGTTAGCTGAGAAATGCTCAATAGGGGAAGCAAAAATGAATTACTTTTGTGAGCTTTCATAGTGTGTTAGTGCACATGGTAGCTTTTGCTTAGTGATTAGGGATCTCGAAAATATTTAGGAAGGCCCAGCTAAATATACAGCCGAGGAGACGTTCTCATACCGCACTTAACCAAGTGTGAAATAGCTTTGGCTAAGTAAGGGGACAACCATTAATACTGATAAAAATGGGACTAGGTGCTCTCAAGGTGGAATGTGAGCTCTCACTAAGAAAGTGATTTATGTCACCTTCAACTGACATTAAAAAAAAAAACTTCCCACACACACACACTTCCTTTATTATCAAAACCAGGTTGTCATATTGATTATGACGCTACATCGCACAACACTACATCTTTTCTTGATATCAAATATTCATCTTAATGTGGGATTTGTTATTATCTTTAAGAGGCAGTATCAGCATTGCATACTCCTCTATGGCTTTGTGATATCAGGCTGTCATGGTTTAATAAAATGTTCCTTTCCTTCATCTCAAATCTACCTGCTTCTAAGTTCTTGGCACACATGCTTCCACATGCTGCAAATATCACCCTGCCATTTGGGATCAATACGCAGTCTTGTTTTTTGTTTTCGCTTAATTGTCTTGGCAGCTTGAGAATATACCTGCTTGAAGGTAATAAGTATGAAGAAAGAAAATCCTATCATCAGATGTATGCCTTAGGAGATACTTGGCAACTATTATACCTGGTATAATAATCCATATTTTGTAACATAACCGCCTTTAGCAGGTCATTTACTGATTAAAGTTGCAAAAGTTGTAGCTTTGGCCTGTTATGACTGTTAATGAAATTGAAGAGCCCATGTAGTCACCACATTTGAAATATCTTTAGGCCTTGGGTAAAACTCAACTTCTTCATCAGGACCAAAACACTGACAACAGAA
>VUQS01028366.1:18546-28828 GCA_015108495.1 Heterochromis multidens | reverse complement strand
AAAAAAAACCTTCTCAATAAAAAAAAAAAAAAAAAAATTGCAATCAAAGCCTTTAAAAATTTTGTGGGAAAAGAAAAAGAATATAAAAGGATGAAAACATACATAAAAGCTCAGATTTTCACCTATTTATTGCACCAGAAAAATAAAGCAAAATAAAGCTCTGACCCAACTTTAATATTGACACATTTGTATGAGCAAAAGCAGACAAAGGCAAAAAGTTTGACTTGGCTCGGAAATGAGAGCCAATTAAGTGGTAAAGTAACTGCATTAGAGCCTCTCTGATTTTGAATAAGAAATGACAGATTACACATAAACATAAACTTTCTGTATTTCTATAGTCTCACTTTTATTTATCCAAGCAATCAACTGACATTGATGGAGGAGTGAAATTATGTCGCAGCTGGTTCCTCTACTTGAAATGCCAACATCATTGCAATTCATGACACACACACACACACATACATTCAATCATGCACATCCATACAAACTCCCATCCCTCCAGCGGAGGCCCTGAAAGAGCGAGAAGTAAATGACAGCGCCCCGTGTGCACATCAGTTTAACTCAACAAGAAGTCAGGGCAGAAAATCATTTGAAGAAGTCCCGCAGTCCCTTCAGATGGAGGCTGCCAGCTTCTCAGTGATCTGCTATCATGTTGCCTGTCTCTTTACTGTCAGCACTAATAGCTCGTAGACACTGGACCGGGACATGGGTGGCTACTGCAGGCCAAGGGTGGCACGCACTCAATCAATAATGTAGCCAGCAGCTTCTCGGCCTTTTGTGTGTGCGTTTTCAGTCCTGAATTAAGCATTCATATGGGCTGCACATAAGAGGATTTGTTTGTGCCAGTGTGTGTCTTTGTGTTGCTGGTAACATGGGTACGCAAGCATGTGCATGAGTGTGTGTGAGTGTGTGTGTGTCTGCAAAGTTGCTTTGTGTGCCGACGTGTAGCCCTCTGCACCTGCTGTGGAGATAGGGCTTCGGCCAATCACAACAAAGATTGGAGTGAAGTTTGAGTGACACAACAGTGCTGTGTCTGGCTGAGATATGATTCATTCTGTTATCTCTCTCTCTCTCTCTCTCACACACACACACACACACACACACACACACACACACACACACACACACACACACACACACACACACACACACACACACAAAGAGTCATGATGGCTTAACAGAATTAAATGTTTAATAATGCCAACTTTTCTCTTCCACTGATTCTGTTCCTCTCTCTCATTTTTATCTTCTACTCTCTCTGCTCGTTTCTCCTTTCCTCTTCTTCCCTTTCCTCTTTTCTTCCTCCCATCTTTCTTTTCTTTTCTATTCACTCTCTCCTTCATCTTTTTCATTTTTACCCTTTCCTTCATCTTCTTTTATTCACTTCTTCTCTTACCTCCTCCTTTCCTTACTCCATCTCCTTCACTCTATTCCCTCCTTTACATCTCCCTCTTTTTCATTCCCTCTCTCTTTTCTTCCCATATGCTCTATGCTCTTTTCACCTCTCCTCGCTTCCTTTCTTTAATTTTTCTTCTACCCACTTTCCTTCGATCATTTGCTCCTTGCATCTCCCACATTTCTTTCCTTCTCACCCATCTGCGCTTTCCTTTAGTCCCTTCTTTTAAACTCTCCTGTCTTCCTTTCTTAAGTCCGCTATCCTCCAACTCCACTTTTCTTTTATCTCATTTCCATCTGTTCAGTACTCTTCTGTCTTTTCTCTGCTGTCTTCCTCTTCTCTTCTTTTTCTCCAAATCCTCTGCGCTCCCCTCCTCTTTTCTGTTTTCCCCTTTGTCTCTCATGCTCCTTCTCCTTCTCCCTACCTTTCATCTACTTTCCCCCCCTTTACACCTCTCCTTTCCTTCTTCCTTTCCTCCGCTTCACACCGTCCAATCAAAATGCTTGGTCATCCACCGGCAAGGACCAACCAGACCAACACAAAAACACTAATTAGTCTTGGCACGGCAACAACAAATCCCTCTCCACTGACGCTCACGCACTCTAACAAACAGATGTAGGCTGCTCACACGTTTGGACTCACACATTTGGACACATTAATGAGACTCACACATTTGCACACACACACATTTGTGCATTAACACACACGTTCCCAGTGCCTGGTTTCCCAGCGCGCAGCATGCAGCCGCTGCAGCTGTGATAGCTGTTGTTCTGTGCTTTTGTGAAGTGGTTTTTGTTTGGCAACATCAGTGTGGCTGACGTCGCTCTGTGACAATAATATATATTGTGTGTGTGTGTGTGTGTGTGGAACATGATGAGTATTTAAATGTGGGAGTGTTATTATGAAGCTGAATATCCTAATTTGGCTGATTGAAATGTTTCAGTTTTGCCACTTTCCATGCCCCACCAATCACATCTCTGCGTTTGTCTGATTTATTTAGGAATATCAACAAAACAATAGATGCAAAGATAAAAAATTTATTTAATGAGTTAAAGATATAGATAAGATATTAGAGTAGAACAGCCAAAAACTGGAATGCCAAAATGTATGAGCTTTAACATATGAAGGTAACATCTTCTAGCTTCTGAAAATTTGCCTCTTTAGCATGTGGCTGAAACAAAAGCCAGTGACCTGCTGGGTGTTAAGAGGTTAGAAAGGTGCACCGTCGGGTGCCAGTTTAGCTCACAGGGTGAGGAGGAGCCCATATGCCACAAGGCTGAAATGCACCGGCCCGGGGTCGAGTTCGACCTGAGGCTGCGTGTCTTCCTCCGCTCTCCCTCCATGTTTTCCTTTCCACTATGTAATAAAGACAAAAGGCCCCAATAATAATAATAAAACAAGTAGTGCCATCAGTTGTCGATGTCCTGTTGTCAATCAGCATGTGTTTGTACAAGCTCATGTTTAAGTCTAAGAGTTTGAAAGAAAGCAACTGGACTTCTTTCAAACTCTTAGACTACAATGTCCTGGATGACTGAGAACCTACACAGACAAAAGGCAATAGTGTTGTTTTATTTCAATTTGGACATATTATTGATATTGTACGTGACAAAACTCAAATAAAATGTGAAAATGTGAACATTTTTCAAAAAGAGCTTTATTTAACAGTTATCATGAAATCAACATTTTAAAAAAGTCTTGATAATATCCATTTATTATATTTGTGGACATTTTCTGTTACTTTTTCTTGGATGGAGATAGGTGGATAGCTAGCTTTTAAGAACAATGATGTCATTATTCTTTATCCCACCTACAGAGCACTGATTTGTCTTTTGTTACTGGAACTGGTAGCAATAGGACGGACATACAGGGAAATTATTTGAATCACTAAACACATTAGATATGTGGGCAGTAATTCAGCTTCCAAGCTGCTAGTTACTGGCAACAGTATTACGTCTCTTCTAAATTCTGTTGTTAAAGTTGACTGTATTTAATATATTTCATATAGAATCGACTCCTCTGGCTGCAGAAAGAAGTCAGACTGTATGGAAGTTATAGAAGTCAATGAGAAAATCACTCTACTTCTAACTTGCTATATTATGTCTGTAAATATTTTTTGTGTTTCAAAATTCAAGTCTTATTTCATACAACACGATATTCTTTCTTGAAATATGTCTCCATTTAAAATATACTACAAAATAAAGCAGAAGGTGTCACTGCTGCTACTGCTGCTCGCTTAATGCTAATTTCCAGTTTAACAACAAATGAAAAAAAAGAAAAAGAAACTCAACTTTAAGATTCAGAACACTAGTTCATTAAGCAATGGATCACATCAACATATTTTTTTTATTCAGTCCATGGCAAAAAAACAAAAGGAAAGATGGTAGCACAGAAAAACAGTTCAGTTTGTTTGCGTTTGGGTAGTCATATCATGTTCTTGTAGTTCATGAGCAAAACTTCTGTGGCCCTTTACTGCTCTTCATCACTTTAGATTTTAAAACCAAAAAAGGATGGACATGTTTTTTTTTTATTTCCCTTCCAATGAAATGTGTGCAAAGTTTTTGGGCAGCTGAGATCTCTTCAGCAGTGTTACTGCATCCTTTATTTTACACACAAAGCAAATTTCAGCACTTTACTTTATGTGTACAATTTTTCTTGAGATAAAAAATGTTTTTCTTCTTCAGAGTTCAGCTGAATAGATCCAAATCCCTGGTGGAATGGCATTACAGGACTGTGCGTGAGTTAAAGCCATATTTGTGTGTGAGTGAGTGGATGTGTGCTCACACCGGGCAGCTTTCCCACCCCCAGGCTGTGAGTGTGGGTGTTTTTCTTGAGCCTTGGTGTCATTTGCCTCCAAACAGTAACAATGTTGTTGATCAGCAGTTGTTTACAAACCGCCAGGAGGATGGAACTAATTTGTTCACTGTGTATTCCCCCAGCTCTCCCACTCTGGAGACCATTTCAATTTGAGCTCCTTATATGTTCTCGATAGCAGGCTGCCACAAGTTGATTCTGACAGCAATTATGAATATCGTGTTCCACTCAAGTGGTCGTGAGCGGGAGAGTAATGAAGTTCTCACCAAATCATCTGTTCCCCAAATCACTTAACTGCATCTTCATTAAGAACACTGCAGCGTGGAAGAAATCATAAGATCATCAGATTAAAGACGTAGCAGCTCCACATCACTCAGTACAAGTCAAAGAACTAGATTGTTGGGCTTATCTATCTATCTATCTATCCATATTCACCTACTTTCAACTTTTTAACTACATTCAGTGTGTATCAGTGCTGTAAATGAACATATGTGAAACAAAATTAGACACTTTATTGTAAAAATATATAATTGGTTGTGGCGGAAAAAAGCAGCACTACCAGCAGCTTTTGGACTCCTGAGGGGCACAGAATGCAAAGCTGGCTTTTCACCAGAAAACTTGTTAGACACTGCGCTGCTGGGGTTTAACAAGGCACTATCCATACTGTGTGCGTGTCAAGGGCAGAACAGATAAAGAGAGAGGGAGTAATGATTTACAGTATTAGGGAACATAAGTAGACGGATATCAGCTGAACAAATGAAGGTAAACAGTGTTAAGTCATATGATTTGTCTGATCCTTTTTTTCTTGTTTGTTAAGGTTAATTACATATAATGAGCAAAATTAACTTGCTTGGGGGGGGGTAATACAATATTCGAAAGGTTTGATTCTACATGGGGCTAAACTTAATTTTTTTCCCCTTTGTTTTAATTACGAATAAAACAGGACAGCAACTAAACGAGACATATCCAGGACAAGGACATAGAACACTTACAACAATAACACAGACAGGAAAACAATCACTGGAATAAGGGGATAGTAGGGATAGAAGAATGAGTGTAGTGGGTATAATGTGCAAAGAACCGCTGTGTTTAAACCATATTCCCTCAGTGATCAAATGAAGGATGGAACAAAATAAATTTTGATGGCTCTAGTATTCATGGCAGAGCTACAATTCATCCATCTGAAGCCTAAAATGTTCTAATGGTTTGAGTACTACTTTGAGCTCCTACAGCTCAGCGGGTCAAACCAGCACTTCAAATGTTAACAGAGCTTCAACTTCAACAGCCATCTCAACTGCTGTGTTTCCACAACACACCACCACATCCTACAAACAAGCAATACATTTTCTAAGACACTGTGAGCTCTTAATACATAAAATTGCTAGCATGAGCAAGGATACATTTAAGAATTTTTGATCCTGCACAGTACAAATGAGAAGAGCAAATTCAAAGGGAAATTTTATTGTTAAAGTTGTTTGAACAAATCTTCATCTTAATGGACTAAAGCGTTTTTCAGCAATAATTACATGCAGACATTATGTACGGTTTTTTATACATAAAAGTGTTTTAATTATAACAATAAGAAATATACTCTATATTTGATACACATAACACATACACATACACATATTAATCATATGTTGAGTGACAGGTGATCAGACCTGTACAAACCTTTGGAACATGCTGACCCCATCAGAAACAGCCACACACTCCTTTGTGTCTGGAGTTTCAATGGCCTGTGTGTGTGTGTGTGTGTGTGTGTGTGTGTGTGTGTGTGTCCACCTCTGTGTATGAGAGCATCATGCTGTATTTCTGAAGTGGAAAATACCAGCTGTGAGGAAGAATGACAGCAGAGAGGAGGGAGGTGCTCACAGACAGAAGCAAGGACAAAGCCTCTCACCTGCTCTGTGTGCATTTGATGAAATAAATATATAAAAGAGGAATATTAAATCCTCTACGTCGCCCGCTGCTGTCATCCTCTGATATTTCTCTACGGTGCCACACTGACAGATAACGATCACATTACTTCTCTCATTCGACTTTGTTTCATAATCTCTGTGAACAAACTCTTTATATTTTTGATTATTTTATTTCCTTTATTCTGCTTACCTTTCCCTTTATTCTTTTCTTTCTCTGGCCAAACCTCTGCTTAAGCCCCCACCCACCAACCCTCCACCCTTTGACTCACAGGGAGGAGGCTTTGCTGACACAAGAGTCAAAAAGGCCCTGAGCAATCCCACAATCCCTCAGTGACTGGAGGAGCCAATAATTGTTGTCTGCTTAAGAGGAAGAGGTGAGGAATTTCAAGAGCTGCCAGGGTGGCACACTGTCAAACACACACACACACACACACACAGAGAGTTTAATCACATACATCATTTGAAGGCTAAAGCAGAAGAACTGAGTCAGGAGGTGCCTTTCTTTCTTCGATCAGCACATTTTCCTGATCATCATCACTCAGTACTAAGATGCGTCACATTACTTTAAATGTTGGCATTTTCAAAATAATCTTAGTTTGGTTTAAGCATGAATACCTGCATTTTTTTGTGATTAATATAATATAACATTTTACATAATTGCTTGATTCAATTTTCTTAATAATATCACTTAATATTAATTAATCTCCAGCTCACCACGGAGTTTAAAAGCAGAATAAGATAATCCTGTCAGATTTAAATGTTATCAGACACTAGAAATAACCCTTCTTTTGCTCTGCTGGCTCTGACTGACATTGCAATTTCCTAAATCTGATTATTCTTCTGGTCATGATTTTATCTTTACAAAGAGATCAATTTAACCTGAGTATGGAGGACAAAAAAAATGACTTAAAGGAACAGTTCACCACAAAATTAGATTTATAGGGGTTTTTTTCTTTCTTTTGACCTGTAGTGCTGTATTTCCCTGTAGACTGTTTTACTGTAAGTTGTACAGTTTGGGAGATATCGGCTGCACAGACATCTGCTTTATCTTCAGTGTAATTAAACTAGATTCCACTTCATTCGATGTTCTCAAATCACAAAAAAGAAAAACAAACAAAAACATAAATAAATACATTTGAAAACTCATGAAATTGAAATCTCTTTCTAGAAATCATCATCAATTTACTTACAAAAGAAAGAAAGATAGAAAGAAAGACAAGCCTTGTTGTGATTAGTTTCAATTATGAACTATTTTCTCTCTCCTGTTTACATCCATGCAGCTAGCTAACATTACAGCTCAGCTGAGGGGAACTCTATTAATGTTGGCATCCTGCCACACTGCCACTAGTGTGACCCTGCTGTCATGAGGAGATGCGCAATCTCTTCTGCAGAGTGATGCAGCTGGCAGCTGTTGTACAGTAAAAAGAAAATAGTTCTATCATATTCAAGGAAGGGAAGACGTTTCCATAATGCAACTAACATCAAACACAATCTAGATGGAGAGAGAGAAAAAACATTTGATTTTGTTGTGAACTGTCTCTTTACATAAAAAATTATGTCATGAAAAATGACATAATAATTAATAATTAAATTCTTCAATTTATTTAAACATCTCCAACCTTTCTTTAGTTTATTTTTTTATATCTAGGTATTTTTATATGTATTTAAATTTCTTTATTTGTGTATTTCTGTATTTGTGTGTCTGTATGTTAAAGGATAAGAGGTCTTGCATGCAGTCAGAGGAAGGTTTGCAGTTCATATTTCTGTCATTTAGATTTGATAATCATTCTGTATTCACAAACAGATAAAGACACACAATGATGAAATAAATACATGAAGATATGAAGAAATACAGATAATAGTAGAAAATAATTTTTGTTTTTTATTACTAAAATTTACATTTTTCTATCTCAGTGTCAAATTTTGTTTCACATATGTTCATTGATAGCACTGATACACACTGAATATAGTTTAAAATTTGAAAGTAGGTGAATATAGCAGAGCTACATTGGCTTCCAGTATCCTACAGAATTCATTTTAAAAGACTCTTACTTTTGTGTAATATTAGGGAAGCAATCTCTATTGATAATTTCAAAAAACTCTTAAAATAACACCTTTTTAATCTGGCATTTAACTAGTGCTTCAACATAATATTAATACTAATGATGCCACTGTACAGCCATACCTTTTGATTTCAGACACAATTAGTAATCTGGTTAATACAGACCATATGCATATATTCTTCATCAATATCATTCTGCTTCTTTTACTTACAATTTGTTTTCTTTTTTCATATTTTTTTGTTTGTGTTTCTGTATGATTAATTTTCACTTATGGATTTTTTATATGTCTGTGTGTGAGTGTGTCTGTATATCTAATCTTATGTCACTTCTATATGTGATATTGGGCTATACAAATAAAACTGTATTGAACTGAACAACAATAAACAACAACAAAACCCAAATAAGCCACTGTAAGCACCAGAAGAACAAAATCAGCCTGTAAAATGACTTCTTTATGTCAAATATGATATCACTTCTAAATTGGTAAATGTTACTACATTTTATCCAGTGGCATGGGATTTTGTTGGACAACCTTTAATTAACAGATTTACAAATTTGTCATTATTTATTATTCATTTCTATATCTATCTATTCTATATCACATTTTCTTATAATTTGTTGCAGTGGGGATATTCTGATGTATTACCTACAAAGAGAACCAGGCGTAAACCTGTTTTTACCGTTTCCTGTCTGACAAAGACAGAAAGAGTTTTTTCACTAATGTGCCTAACAAAATAATAATTTATATGCCGCTGAGTCTGTAAGGATGGAAAAGAGTTCAATTTTTAGTGGCTTTAGCATTGTTAAAAAAAAATAAAAAAAAAGTCGCTACAATTTGGAGGAAAATTACAAAAATAATTTCTGTGTACAGTTCAGTGGTTTTCAATAGATGTTCTGCTGGGGGATTTAGAGGGGGAAAAGGAAAGGCTGAAACAACATGAAACATATTTAAAGTTATAAAAAGATGATAAATAAAGACTGAATGTTTAAATATCTGTCAGTGTGT
Organism: Heterochromis multidens; assembly: GCA_015108495.1. NCBI lineage: Eukaryota > Metazoa > Chordata > Actinopteri > Cichliformes > Cichlidae > Heterochromis > Heterochromis multidens. The sequence continues at coordinate 19,633 of VUQS01028366.1, read as the reverse complement.
TCTTAGGAAGCGTGTTAGGAAGAATCAAGAACATTTATTTTTTTTAATATTAACTTAAAGGCTGAAAGTATAAATATGATGGTAAGACTTGAAACATTTGTAAAGTAGTGGCAAATAAAGAAAATTATTGTTGTTGTTATGTTGTACAGTTCAATGTTTTTTTCAGCAAAGGCCCTGTGGGGAGATGTGAGGGATGACAAATAAGGAAACACCTAATCAGTTAAACACTGAAGGTTTAAAACTGTGTCAGTGGGTTCTTATAATGAATGTTGGGAAAAATGAAGACCAAAATTTTGGAACATTTGGCTGAGGGATTGGATTTGTTGACCTGTTAACAGAATATTAGGATTTTAAATGTTTTCAGTTTTAAAAATGTAAAACTTTTTTACACATATGCTATTTCTTACACGAAGAAATAGTCCATTTCAGACCAGTTCTGGCTATTGGAAATGCTGCCTGTAGTTTCGTTTGTGTGTAGTGGGCATGCAGGAGGTAGTACACATGATACCCACTTGCTAGCGGTTAAAGCATCCAAATATTAACTGCTCTTGTCTTAAATCGGTGCAATCTGACATCACTTTGTAGGTAAAGATCAGCAAATTTATACATTGGACTTTTGCTTTTCCACATGCACTGCTGTCTGGTAATTTCTAGAAAAATCCATGGGTGAGAATGGCTAAATGTACATGCGTGTATAAATATGCATAACATTAATGAACTTCAAATGTAGAGTAAACTTATCTGCTCTACATGTTTGACTTTGTGTTCTTGCAGCTGGAACAATAAATCACCAGAAAGTATCAGAGGTACAGCGGAGTTCGCAGAGTAGGAGGACACGTTGTGGTCCACTGACTGAGCAGAGCTAATCCACATCTGTGAGTACGAACCCACCCCTTTGCTCTGTCTCTCTCTTTCTCCCACTCTCTCTTTGTGTGTGTGTGTGTGTGTGTGTCTGTGTGTGTGCGTGTCCATGTGTGTGTGTGTGTGTGTGTGTGTCTGTGTGTGTGCGTGTCCATGTGTGTGTCCATGTGTGTGTGTGTGTGACAGGGTTGGATGGGCTGGCTGAGCTGAGTAAATGTGACCAGAC
>VUQS01028366.1:0-18526 GCA_015108495.1 Heterochromis multidens | reverse complement strand
GCTTGGACACACACACACACACAGACACCCCCCCCCACACACACACACACACACACACACACACACACACACACACACACACACACACACACACAGTACCCACCTGCACACATGTATGCATGTACAGCTACACCCACACAGACTCAGTGTTTTGATGTAAACGCAAGTAGACGAGGGGTCCAGTCAAGCACTCCACCTCCATGTCTCTCCCTCTATCCTCCTCTCTTTTTCCCTTCGTCTTTCATTGCCTCCCTCCCTGTGACATTTTTAACGGCATGTCACGCAACCCTGTGCTCCCGCACACACACACACACACACACACACACACACACACACATGCACACACACACACATCATGTCGTGCTCTCTGCCAAAGCTCTGCATCTTTGTCTGGGGAGAGCCACTTAAGCACGCTCATATACACACATATTCAAACACATTCATGTCTGATTTTTTTCCCTTCTGCACACACACACACACACTCACACACACATGTACAAGCAACTAAAGCCATCTTCCTTTCACCATCTCGTGCCCTCCCTCCTCTCTGGGTCTCGTCTGGTCTCGTGTGTGCGTGACTGTGGCTGGCTGTGGCGAGGGCAAATTAGCACAGCGACCCAGTTTGGTACCAGAAGAGTCAAGACATCAGTGGAGGATATACTGAAAAACTCTCCCTTTCCACTGCAAATTCACTTTGTGTTCTGGCTGCGGTGGTAAATAAAATACAGGGTAAAAAGGAGCACCTCCATCTGAGGATTATCACAAAGTAAAAGAGTTCTATTTTCTGGTCCTTTTTATGTTATTCCCTCCCCTTAAAAGATCCTATCTCCACAACCTCAGAAAACTTACGGCAGTGTGTTACATTTAAATCAGCTTTAAAATGTGGATAAAATCTGTTCCATAAACAAAACGTGAACTCATGGTGGGTTTTCCCTCCACCCTTTTCCTCTGCTTTCTTTATTGGGTTCTGTTTTGCATTTCTCTGCTGTTGCTAATTGCCTGCAACTAATTATAGAAGGTCTGTATGTGGCCCTCTGAACCGGACACACACACTCACACACACAGACACACTGCTTCCTACGCTTTTAAACACATTTTGACAAGTAGCTCTCACTGTGTCGAAGTGAGAGGGTGTTTGCCGCTGGCCTCAGACACAACAGAGATTTGTGGGTGTGTGTATGAGTGTGTGTAGATGATGGGAGGAGGAGGAGGAAGACCAAAAGGAGGGGGACGCTAGCAAACCGTTGTTGCATGTCTCGTTCGGCTCGTTTAGCTGACAAACTGCTTTTAGCGTTTAATTATCCAGCGCTCTATGATTAATAGATTTTAATTACTGTACCCCAATTGCAACCTGAAATATGCACAGGTCTCTGAATGAGGTCAGTCTATCAAATCCCCGGGAAAAAAATCAAAAAGAAGAAAACAAACTGAATGTGAGGGCAAACAATAGCAGATCAAGAATCTTTCCATCTCAAACCTCTCACCTATTTTTTTCATCAGCGAATGAAAGAAGAAAAGTGAGCTCAGGCAGACAGACGGCTGTTTTCATCAGTATTTACCTCCTTGAGGAAAATCTTAGACCTCTGAAAGGCTTTTGACCAGACCTTGAACTTTTTCGCTTCATTTAAAATTTTCTTTACATGATCTGCAGCCAGAGCTTCAAAGAGACTTTTTGATTCGTTATAAAGGTTAGAACCTTTCCAAATTCATGTGTTGCTTCCAAGGCTTTTTGCATTCTGCACACACACTGCTGCTGATGCTCTGAGGAAATGTTCATATAGCCAAATTAATGTGTGACTGTAATGCTTGCATGACCATTTTTCTATTCAGAAAACCAGATGGCAGTGACAATTTAAAAAATGACCTGAAATCTATTAGTAGCTACTTTGTAACTGAACTTTACACAATTACTTTGTCTCCATAGCATTGCAACGTTCAGCCCGAACAGCGCTTAGGGAGTTTAGTGTTGACCTTGAAATGGGCTTTGTCCCAACTGAGGGGAAACAGGTGATAATTCCACTTAAATGAAGCAGTGCACAATGAGTTGCTGAGAACAGAACCAAGTGCTAGCTCCAGGTCTGAAAAATTAAGCTAAAAACTGCAGTTCCTCTAATGACTCCAAAAGCAAGTCAATTCCTATAGATTCCCAAGATAAAATGCACAACTTATCATCATTAAAAGCATGTTTACACCCTGGTCCAAGAAATGGTTTTTGGTCTCTATGGATATAGTTTCCACCTTCATGAAAACTGTGGATTAAAGTAGTTTAATAGCTCATCCATAGGGGTTAAAGACTGGGGCATGGCTGCTTTGATAGGAGCTCAACATATAAGGTACCACTCTACCATTAACATGCAGTCAAAAATCAGAACACAACAGTTAGAGAGCAATAGAGAGAATTCTTAATTTACTTGTGTTTAGTATATGTATTGGTTAACATTTACATTGTATAATTATAAGTTCTAAATTTAATATCTCATATTAACCGTGATTAATTTGCAATAAACTGACAGTTCATTACGCTTTAGTTAATTATCATTTACTGTACACAGTCACTGGACTGCTGATTACTATTGTTAACCATTAATAATTGGTTTGTAGAACATAACCTGATGCTTACTGTAAAGTTGCAAATAATGTTTATGAAACTATGTAAACAGTTAATAAGTTAGAATGAATTTTATAAAGTTGAATCTGATGCTTTTAATACCTTTAATATAGACAATATTTAAAGAGCATACAACTAAGTAGCAGGTGGGTTGGAGTGTAGTGGTGGTGGCCTGTTTAACTCACTGGCATTTTCTTTCACTTTAACTTTAAAATGGTGAAGTTTACTTTAAACTACTTAAGTACAGTTTAGGAAAAGAGCATTGATTGGGAAAGGCAGCATTTAAAGTCCTGGGAATGGAGCTGGGCTCATTCATCGGTAATGAAACCTTTAATACAGAACCAGACAAACAAGCAACAACTGACGGCAAAGCCTTTACTTTACTCTAGAGACAAAACACACCATTTGGTGATGTACATAGGTTCAAGACTTCAGGCAGTCACTGACTGCAAATGATTTTCATTCAAGAAACCATCCTCAAATTAAAGCTCTAATAGTTTGTCAATTATTTTTGACCCTCTGAAAATGGGGGACTGTGTATAAAAACTGTTGTAATTGGTTGTAATTCCAAAATTTTTGTTAACCCTCTGAGGTATAAGTCATCAGGTGATAACCCTAAATATTTTTAAAAAGGTAAAACAGACTTTTTTGGATAATTTTCTTTGTTTCCTGATTGGCAAAAGTTAGGAGAACAATTCAAAAAAACAAAAATGACATATTCATTTTGTCCAGGATCAGGGTTTGGTCACCGATTACAAGTTAGACCTCAGAGGGTTGAACCCTTAAATTAAAGTTGGAAGTCTGCACTTCAGTCACTTAGATTTTTTCATTTAGTAACCAGTCTTATATAAAACTGTTCATAAAATTCCATAAGTTTTGTGCTACAAAACACTTCACACACACACCACTCCACAGATTAGTTTGGTCAGTTATGACTTAATTTATCACAGGCTTTAGCAGTGATGGTGGTGCACTGGTGTCGTCAAATGAACTGCATCAAAAGAAACAAAAAAACAAAAACAAGTGTGATGTGTGTTCACATCATGCAACTCTGCACTGTACAGACAACATTATTTGCGAATCTGTTGTCAATTCTCCTCCACGACTGGCTTTGCATTTTTAAAACAAAGATTATCACTCAGCACACCCAAACAGCAGATGTGATAGACTTGAACCTGCTCTTCTCCTGTTTTGTTTGACATCAAATGTGCAAGCACGAGAAATAACAATCAAACAAAAACAAAATACCTGGAAACCAGCAGCAAAGTAAAAACCGTGAGCTAATGGCAAACTGCCATGTTTTATAACCCACTTCATCAGGTTTAAGTGCAGAGCCTCTGCTCAGCAACAGTTCACCTCACTCTGATTAAGTTTGCTCACCTCCAGCTCTCTCTGGAGAGTTTACAGTGTGGGTCACCCTCATCTCGCCATCCACCATCTCATCCTAATGCAAAATTTTCCCTCAAATACTTTCTCTGTTTTTGCAGCATTTGAGCAAGCTGTGGTCTGTTAAATGACTGTCCATTTTTTGTACAGGAACACTAGCAAATGCTATAAGTTGACTGATGCCACCAATTCCCTAAGTACAAAAACAGCAGAATATGGTTCTTTTTAAAGTCCTTGTTGAAAGCGTACCATGGATACTATAGTTGCACAGTTATATAGATCACTTTGGAAAGTACTTCACTGATGGTTCCCACAGTCAGCACATGTCATGACCATGGCCAGGCTGACCAATAATTGAAATTTTGAATGCATGTTAATATTGTAACATCCACTTGCTATTTAAGATTAAGATTAAGATTAAGATTAGGGTTAGGTTAAAATCCCTTTATGTTGAATATTCACCTATTTGGCATACCCAAATGGATATTTTGTCACAGAAGAACTATGGAGCTAAAATGCATGTAAGAAATTATATTTCTTACATGTTCCAGTTTTGAAAACTTCGCTGGTTTAGCATGGGGTTGAATGCAGCCTAGCTGTACCTTCCAGGGCATGGCTGTGGCTCAGGAGGTAGAGTAGACAGAAAGCTGGTGGTTTGATCTCCAGTTCCTCTATGTTGAAGTATCCTTTGGCCAGATACTGAACCCAGAGTTACCCCAATACTTTCACTGGTGTATGAGTCTGTGTGCGCATGTATAAATGTGTGTGAATGGGTGAATGAAGCTTGTAGTAAGAAAGTGCTTTGAGTACTCAAATAGAGTAGAAGAGTAAAAGTGCTATACAGTATAAATACCAGTCCATCAACCATTTACCTAGGGTTAGGGTTGCGTTTGTGGCCTTTGCTAAATAGGCAAATAGTCTAAAAACTAGAAACTATCAGATCTTACCTTTCAAATGAAATCTCATACATTCATTTTTGCAGTTTTTCTATTAAAAGCTTTTCCATTTGGGCATTTCAAATTGGTGACAATTCTATTAAAAGTGGAAAACATTAACCCTCTAAGGTCTAAGTCATCGTAGGAGCTAACCCTAACCCCAGCCGTACCCTAACTGGATATTCTGAAAAAGGCAAAACAGACTTTTTTGGAAGAAAATGTAAATAGTGTTTGATGTATGTCAGTCAGAATGGTCATTTTCTTTGTTCCCTGATTTCCAAGACTTGGAGAATGATTAAAAACTAAATCCTCCAAACCTAAATACTACTAAACCAAAAGTGCAAACACACCAGAGTTCATTGAAAGTGCACCATAAAGGTTCAGTGTGGGTGCACCCTGAGTGGACTTACCTATGCAGGAGTCCCTGTGCTCCTCAAATCCAGCAGAGCACACGCACCTCCCGATGGGCACCAGCCATTCGCCCTCTGCGCTGCAGTACATCTTGGGCGTGTCCCTCTCCTCAGCATGATCCACACACTGACCTCTGACCTCTACCAGAGATGATGAGTCAGCCCCCGTGACCACGTCAGTGAACACGGCCAGGTTACGGTTCACGCCCACACAGCGTTTGTAGTACACCCTCACAGAGGTGAGGGCAATGCAGGCACCAATGTCCTGGAAGGCCAGGTAGAAGCCTCGTCTGTTCAGAGGGCCCACACCTCGCACCTGTGACAGCAGAGAAGTGATTGGCACTATCTCAAGCACTACAAAAGCAATTTTATTTTGTAAGGCAGGGTTCACTTTTCCTTTTATTTTACTGCTACTGACCTGCATACAATTTAAAGCACACAGTGTACATGGGCATGCATGTAGGAACCTACTAGAGTTTAGAAAGTTCTTTTTTTCACAAAACATAAACAGTGGTTGATGAGGTGGTTTCTTAACAAAACAGGTGGAACAGTGTGAATGCAGCTGTAATTTAATCTCTGGACTGGTGTTTGGTGTTTTACTTTGGCAGCAGTCATTAATCAACTGCTCCGCTTCTGACTACAATGAGGAAACATAGATGATTTTACATTTTTATATGCTTGTTTTTCATAAGATATCACATCACAGTTGACTATTGTTAACACCCAGGAACTAATTTACAACATTATTTTAAAAGTTTTCAGCGGAAGCATCTAAAAATAAGTAAAAAACGTTTTCTTACACGGGTATGAAGACTCCAACAGACTCTCAGATGACAGCAGGAAATAGTCTAGTTTGCAGTTGGCTTTTACCTTCCTGGAGCATATTTGTTTGATAAGTGCTGATTCTAGATTGACTGTGTCCATAAATAATGTCTCATTCTATGACAATAAACTATGTGACATTGAACATGAAGATACTTACAAATAGAAGTTACCATAAAAAGATATGTCCTTATTGTTACAGACAACATGTAAATTAACTCCAATGGTGTGTTTAGACCAAAAGCTGGAGTGTTTCATGACCCACAAAAATATTTTCACCTAACAGTTAATTAGAGAATTGATAACCAGAATCAATTATTTTCAGAAGTTAGCAGCAAGTCCTGTGATGTGGATTACTTTTATTAAATCCTTTTTCTGTTCTGTCTCTATATAAAAGTAAGGTACAATTATACAGCTTCGGCCCACAATCAACAACAATGATATTATTCTCCATTTCTGATTATTCTATGTCTTTAAGCACTTTTACTAACAATCACGTGCACACTCATACAGCATTGAGGGCAATTTGGAGTTCAGTATTCTACCTAAGAGCACTATGATACATGGACTGCAGGAGCTTGGAATCAAGCCACCAGCCTTCTGATTGGTAGACGATTGGCTCTACCTCCTGAGCCTGAGCCACCTCTTCAGTTTGCCTGCTCTAAAACAAGCTGTTATGGTGTCTTTCCCTTTAAAGCCACTTTCACTTTAAGTCAATTTTCTTCAGATCGGCTGCCCCTTGAAAACAGAAGGTTTGAGCAACAGAAGGGAGGGGCTGCTGTGCTCACAGCCGAAGCTGTATGCCTGAGATGATGGCTCTTAATAACATCATCAAGACTCAAGATTAGAAAAAAACTGAAATGGAGTGTTTAGAGCAAGGATTGCTTGTACATGCAGTTTGCTGATGTCATTATTTGACATTTTAGCCATGTTTAATATGAACATCCAACACTGTAGCAGTATATACATATATGACAGAAAATAAGCAAAAGCAGAACAGACCCACTGTAAGCAAAGTACTAGTTCAGTGTTTGCTAACATTGACATTAAGACTGGTCATGTTTTTTTTCCTACTGAAGGAGACACAACAAATAAGAAATATTTTCTTTTCTTTTAATATTTCTTTTTTATGCATGTAACAGAGACAAGTACAATGGTATAAAGAAAGCACCTTTTCTCTTGCCTTTAAAGGTGCAGTGAGTAATAACTCACTGCTAGCTTTCAGTAGATTGGAAATTGCAGTCAGCTGAATTCTGTTTTGTTACCCCTCACAGTTCAACTGCATAACCCTAGTTACGGTGGCCTCTGTAGGACAAACAACTCTGGCCACCGTTCATTTGTATTGAGTGTAGGCTGTCAGTCCGCTGTTTGTCCACGTCTATTTACTCTGGAGGAGGCTGTAAAACTTTGTGAAGGATACGATACGAGTCTGATACGAGTCGATGAGTCAGTGAAGCTCACTTCTGTCCAATGACAGCGATGCTGAGGGGAGTCGTTGAGGATATCCTGAACTTTTCTGTCAGTAAGCGCTGGTTTTTTTGTTGCTGTTATCTGCTGTTAGCCGGTGTTAGTGAAACTGTCTTTGAAGTGGATCTAACTTTGTTGGACTCGGACACTTGGTGAATAAACGCTCATGTGATGTGAGAATGTAATCAAACTGTTTATCAGAGGGAAAGAGATTTTTAGAGCCCTTCAGCCTAACGTTAGCTGGCATAATGTTGGCTTATAACCAGCTGTTGTTGTTTAGCCGACTTGTTGTCAGCGGTCCGAAGTAATTGCGACAATATCAGGAATAAATGAGTGTATGCATGTTTTCATGTGTTAGAGCCCTGACTTGAGTTCAGGAGATGAGGCTTGAGGTGAGGAGGAAGAGGATGAGGTTGAGGTGGAGGAGGCAGATGAAGAGGAGGAAGAGAAAGACATAATGAGAAAGGGATGATGAAAATATACATGTATAAATGTTACATGGTCATATACAGCTTGAAAGAGATATTTGTACTCTTTAGAATTAAAAATAACTCATACTATGTATGTGACCGGTCTCTAGCTACATACATAAAATGTGCTGATGTCCATCTCGGCCACTGTATTCAACATGGCGGCTTCCACACACTATGTATTTTTTTTAAAATATATTTTTGTATGCTGAAACAATATTACTGCTGCTCAGTCTGCATCTTTGTTTACACACTTAACTGATGGACTAAATAGACATTTCACTGTCAAACAAACTCATCAAGCTCCTGATGCATCAACACTGTTTGCTAATTAGTCAGCTAATTATGAGTTTTGCAGCTCGTTCCAGGTTATCATGGGGATGTTTTGCAGCTTTTTCTTGTAAGAATTAAACATATGCTGTGCAATCATGAATCAGCAGAAATTATAATTTTATAATTTTCCAGTGTGCTATCCCTCCGCACTTAAACAGAGATGCACACTATTATTTTGCCTTAATTTGTGAAAGTTATACATACTATATGGTATGTATAATTAAATATAATTATAATTATGCAATTCATTCATTTTTTAAAAAGGATCTAGGAATAATTATACTGGTTGTTATATGTAATAATAAAAATTAATATCTATATGGAAAAAAGGTAAAGAAACTAAACTAAATGCCCCAAATTAAATATTTATTTTAAACTTTTACCTGTTGTAAGTGCATGACATAATGATATGGTGAGATGACTTAAAACAAGGCAAAAATTCAGCTTTAAATATCTAAATGCTGGGATACAAAGTGCAAAAACCTACAGTTCCTGTTATGGCCACTAGAAAGAGGTGTCATGGTTCTGGGTTTTGATTTGGGACTTACAAGTTCTGTTATTTAACATTTTCTGTTCGACTCTTTGTTTATCGTTTATGGCATTTTGGGTTTTGTATTTTTTCAGCAGGTATCTCTGGTTTGGGTTTCTTATGTTACATTCTCGGGGCTTCTTAGTTTTAGTTTTAGGTTATGTTTCATGGTCTGTTTATATTCCTTGTTTCACTTTATCGATGCCTCCCCATGTTCCCCATTGTTAAGTCTCCATCTCTGTATTTGGGGTTCTCATGTGTTTGATGTTCTGTTTCCTCTTTTATTTTGGTAGCCTGTGTCTTCTGTGTCTAGTATTGAGTTTACTTCCCCATGTCTCATTATCGGATTTAGTTCAGCTGTGTGTAGTTTCCCAGGTGTCTCCACTCTGCCCTCATCTACTCTTGTGTATTTAAACCCTCAGTTTGCTTGGGTTAGGGGGTTTGCTGAAAATGACATATTTACAACCTGAGGTCATGGAACTGGATCTCTCGATCATGTTTGTGTGGATGTAATATGACCTGCTATGAGATTCAGATAGGTCGCAAGTTTGCTTTAGTTTTGATGAATAAAATTCTAGTTTTATTAACCTGCTACGTAGCACTAATTAGTAGGTATCTGTCTCTTTGCATTGCATATATACAGTGTTCGGGTGCAGCTTTCTAGCCTTAGCTGATGACCAAATAAATGTCCTAATACAGTTTATTCTTTTTCCAAAAAACTAACCTACAGCAACCAAAATGCTCAAAATGGGCATGACTGTATCTTAGGAATGGGTCAAGCTTTACATATTTTGCACTGAAATAAACTCAACTGTTTTCAAATTGAATGTGCCACATATCTCTTTAACCCACTAAGTTATCATTGATGATAACCCTAAAACTAAACGTACCCTAAAGTTAATTTTATAAGTTGGAGAAAGGCAAAACAGACTTTTGTCAAACAGTTTGTTTTTTTGTTTTCTTAATTGTGTCAGAATTATTTTCTTTTTTCCCCTGCTTGCCAAGATTGGGAGAAAATTTAATAAAAACAAAAATTTCATATTCTGATTCCACTGGGTAACATTTAGGGGGTTAAGTTACCTAATATTTTTTTGTTTTCAACTCAGTGTTGTCCATCAGTTTGCATGTTGTGTGTTCACAAAATTCAAGTGTGCAATTGCTTTAAAGAATAATTAATTAAATTATTATTATTATTTAAAGCAATTTTAATCTCACATCCAATCAACTAATTCCAATGAAAACACAAATGAGAAATATGTCAGTCTGCTTTGAAATACATTATGATCTCTTAACCACTTGACTTCCAGCAGGTCACTGGTGAACCACCTAGGGTCAGGAGTTTAGTTTGGGATAGGTTAGCACCCAACTCTTTTTATGGAATTTCCACCTATCTGAAACACCCAAATAGAAAAGATTTTGACAGAAAAACAATAATGCTGTTCCCTCTGAAAAACGGTATAAAACATGCATCAGACCTAATTCATTTTTTTGTTGTTTTATTTCCTGAAACTTACCTATTTAGCATATGGCTTAAACAAAACCCAACCCTAACCCTAATCAGTTGCCACTGGTGGATGTTGAGGTCAAACCTTGTTTGTTGTTTTGAGCTTCAAGCCCATTACTAAAAAAATGTTCTCTGTTAAAATATTACATAAACAGATTGATTTGGTGTTTTTGCTGGGGGTTGTTTCTAGTGCCAGATTATTCCACCTTTGCCATTTCAGGACCGTGTGTATATGGTATTGAATAAACCTAAAGTAAAGGTGTTTATGGTAATAAAGGAACACTGTGCAATAATATGGCTCTCTGATGTGTTTTTAAGAGTTCATAAAGCTCCATTTAGGAACTGGTTATATCTGCCTGTGGGTAGTTGTTATAAGAAAATGTAGCAAATGTAATTTCTGCTATTTCACAGTTCATTAGCATAAAACAGACTATTTTATGTTAAAATAAATGTTTTATAGTTGACAGAGTATATCACTAGGTTTGTGTTTAAGTTAAGGTTAATTATTTCAAAAACCGTATGTAGTATTAACAATGGAAAAGGCAAACCACTCTACCAACACAGCTGTAACCATATTCAACTAACTCAGGATTAATGTATAAGAAATATAAGACAACTCAACGATGAATTGGATCATGTCTTTTAAATCTTCATCTTTGTAACAGAGTAAGGTATTAATAATAGTGTAGCTCCACTATTCTGTATCAAATTTGAAGCTGCTGTCAGTAACAAAAAAAAAAATTGAAAACACAGAGCCAAGCCCTGCTATTTGTTTTCCCTCACAGATGTGCAGAACTGAGTACAAAACAGTTTGAGTGACGTGACTGGAAGAGGCTCTCCTGGGCTGTAGATGCTTCCAACTTGTCGACAACTCATGTGGAGGTGTACGTGCTAAAAATTGGAACAAACTTACAATCCAAAGTGAGATATTGCTTCAATCAGCCTGGACTGACATTTACCTGTAGTATTAATGAGTTGTTTAGTGTTGAAGCTCATACCTCTGTGTTGAGTTTAAGTCGACGGACTCCCAGGTCCACCCCTGTGAAACTCTCGTCAGCAGCAATGGTGTCAATCTTAATGAACTGGTTCTCCCGTATGGCTGAGCCCACCGCTCTGTCAGACTCATAGTAGTACAGGTTGAAGGTCTCCTGCAGAACAAACAAAACAAACAGGGTTTCATTAGTACTGCATGTTTGTTCATCATATTACTAACTGAGCGGTATGCTGTAACCACATTTACTCTATCCAAAACCCAAAATGCTGATATAAATCCATTCACTTCAAGAGTATATAATGTATGCCACTTGAAGAGATGTAAGAAGCATATAGTGTATATTGTAATTTTCCTTCCCAAGGGTGGCATTAGTAAGCAACCTGTAGAAATACTGTAGTCTTTCCAGTTCCTTTTAAAATGAGCTATTTTTCCTGCCCACCTAAGAAGCTATCACCACTGCCACAATCCAAAAATGTTGTTTTTATCATCCATTAATAATATAAACAAAATTACCAGTCAGACAAGTTGAGGATTTATTCCCATAAACAAGTTTGCAAGATAGTCTTGCTAGCGTCAGAGCAGTTTTGTGTTAATGCCATGCTATTCCAGTTTGAGAACCTCTTGTTCATAAATAGCTAAGATTGAATTGTTAAAATTTAACTACCAATTTTTGATTCTTCTTCTTCCCAAACAACAACACAGATTTTGATTAATTTTTTTAAATCTGGTTAACAGGAGCACAAATGTACTAAACTGCTTGAATTTAAATGTTTAAATTGTAAAATTTACATTAGGATTTTTTTCAAATATTTAACATTTAGAATTAGACAACTTGAGTTTTTAGCTTCAGTTCACACTTCTCAAGCATCATACACTATTATTTTTATATTCTGTGAACAAAACAAACTCATGACGTGTGTGTGTGTGTGTGTGTGTGTGTAACTCATGTCAGAGGTTACTACCATCATTCTGAGTAAAATACACAATAATCCCAATGTTACTTTTGGTCAGTGTCCTAGCTATGTTAAAGCTATCATAAGTCTGTATTTGGGTGATTCAAATGAACTAACGACCCAGCCTCAGAGCTGCAGCTGGTTCTCATTTTCTCAGGTTTTGGATGTTGATAATTAGTACTGTGATGAAAAGTACTTAAGTGTTATCATGCACATCAGATCAAGCCACCAGATGGCAAATATCTGATACCATTACTCTGAGTAGTACGTCAACACCAGTTTAGAAAGACTTGCATGAGTAATTACGAGTTACACTGTGTGTATTTTCTTTTGCAACTTTCTTCAACTAATTTTGGACCTTACCCACCCACCCACTTTCCCATCCTCTCTTCTCATTCTGTCTGTTACCTTGCAGGTGCCCAGTACTCCAGGCATGCTGTTACAGTCTCTCAGGGTGAACTTGACCTCGATGTAGATCCTCCTGGCTCCTTCCCGAGGGATCCAGCCCGTCACCAGCCAGTTGTTCTGGCTAGGGCTCATCACATTACAGACCTAATTCAGAGGAAGATCTATAATCATGTCACAGCTTCTATTTGAAAAATGTACATGGAAGTCACTTGCCTTAACACTGGTTTAGGATTTAAAATGCCCCATCCATCTATTTGTATTGCTGCATATTCCCAAAGTTTTTGTCAGGGTTGCTGCTAATGCTACTGAGGTCATAGTTTTATTTTTCAGCACTTTGCTGCATTTAGAAGCCCACAAGATGAATGTATGAAGGGTTTCCTTCAGTATTTTCTTCATACTGTTTAATGTTTTCCTTAGATTCCAATTTGAGGACATTCAGGCATACAAAAGTAAATAAATCAGGTATTTCCACACAAGAATCGTACCATAAGTCTTCAAATTGTACTTCAAATTGCACTAAAATAAAAGTTATAGATTGGGGCTGCAAATAATGATTATTTTTATTGCCAGTTCTAGCAGCTAATTTTCTAATTTAATTTATTATTGTTAATTAGTATTTAAGAACGCTCTGTCACTGAGGCTATAAAGGAGAAAGGAAAAATAAGCAAATTGTTGAAATTTTTCATATTAGTAAGTAAACTCTCTACAGTAGTGTTTATAATGTGGTATGTGTGGGCTGCTCAAATATCACACACACATTTGCATTTTGTTGTCCTTTTCATTATTTAAATTAATTTAAAAAAAAACTAATCAGTTACAGAAAAAGTAAGTAAAGCCATACTTTTAAAAACCTTCAACTTCATGAAATTAAAATTAGAATCAAGGGTTCCAGATTATGTGCCAATGATTAGAATCTCCTTGGAGAGTGGCAGGTGTAACCTGTCTTGTTTAAATTGAATAAATATTATCTTGTTGAGATCTGAAGTGCTCTCTAATACTGCGTACTTCCACTCACTGTTTTGAAGACATAACTATAGTCACACCAACAAATACAGCTACATGCAGAGTAACAGATTTTTATCAGTCATTGGCTTCACGTGTTTTATGCTGCATTGTTTTTTGTGTTGTCTTTTACGTAGAAGACTTTAGTACTATGAGTGGTCAGTGGTTTAAAGTATTATGTTCACAAAATGAGGCAGCTGGCAAGTCAAATGCTACAAGTGGAAAACTTGTTTTCAAGCAAGAAAAAGAAGGTATCTGATCCCCCCCACGCCATCATCCCATTACATCATCGGGGTAAGACTTTCAGAAAAAAGATTGTGGTATGAGTTAATCATAAAAAAAAGTCTCCATATTATTTATTTCATTATTTCATCTAGAAGTCCAGGACTGGCCATCCAAGACCAGGCTGATGTTAAACATCATAGGATCTACAGTTACCACTGCACCTGTTTGTGTCAAAGTGACTGTTTCTACAATCACAGAGATTGCTTAGATTTGACCAATATAAAGAAGTCTGCCTGGAAAACACCATTCTATCAGTATCATTGTTTAACAAAGGATTAAAAAAGATTATTTCTCTTATTGTTCAAGTATAGAGCTTTAATCTGGGGGAACTGTTTCAAAAAGACTCAAGTGTCCAAATATGTCGAAACATGGGATATCAGTCCTACTTACTTTTTCATAACTATATTTTCTTGGAATTTCATGAGGTGTTTGTGTGAGTAAGACTATTCAATGCACTAAGATAAATCCATCTTCTCAAAGCCGGATCTGTTACAATCTTTCAGGTACAGACTGAAAACTTACAAAATTACATTTTCTCAACTTTGGTACATCATAAAGAATGTAATTTCTGCAATATTAGTATTAAAGAAAGCCACCACCATCTATATAACTGATTTATGATTAATTCATTCACAGTTTGTGTTTTAAAATCAAACTTAATTTAGATTGAAAAATTCCAGTTTCCCCAGGATCAAAGTGAAGTTCTTACAATACTTAATCCTAACACATTCAACCCCACAGCACAATGAGAACATTACACACCTGGTATGTGTGGATAGGACTGAAGTACTCGTCCATCTCATTAATGGCATCCCACTGTGCAAAGAGAGAGTGAGAGAGAAGCAAACATTCTTAGGTTAGTCACATGTTCCTACATTTCTCCGATTCATGTCTCTTTTTCCCACATGATCGTACATTCTTCTGTGATGATCATTAGTTTTGACATAAAAAAAAAACATGAGACAACTTCTGTCACACAGGCAGCAGTCAAGCAGCAGATGCGTCACATACTATATCTGAAGCTCAGAGAACATGAAGCGCAAGGTCTGAGTTTCCAGATGATTGGTGGTGATTTCAAACCTCATTAGCCAGAGTACATGTGCCTGTGTTGGAGTGACATGTTCGACAGTCAGAAACACAATGCAGAGAGTTAAAAACTTGACCTTCACATTCTTTTTCTCATAAAAGCTTTGTTTTTTAAATCTGTTAAACTTGTATTAAAGCAGATCTTAAACATGCTGATGTATCCACCCCAGTCTGCCGGTGCACAACACTTCACACATGCAATCATGTGTTCTACATTTGGAATTCACTTAACGTAATTCCAATGGGACACATTTCCTTTAATGAGATGTCCCTCATGTATATGATTTGATTTACATTGTTTGCTGAATGCCGCTGGCGAGTAATAATAGAATTACTGGAGGAATAGTAAGTGTAATGTGTCGGTATTTCCAAATGTGTTCATGCGTGTTACACCTCCTTGCACCATCTTAGTCAGTCACAGGAAGCAGCCTCTTCCACTCCTTTCCTAGGAGGGAGATATACCTGTCAGCTGAACTCCTAAATTTGTCTGTCTATAGTCAATGTTCAGATTTCATGTAGGAATTCAAAAAGATTTATTTGAAAGTGACAGTGGGTACTGTTCTGCAGTGTAGGACAAGATGACTGAAAATAATCATCTTTCCAACGCCTTATTAAACATACCACTCAGACTATTTTTGTATCCACAAACACAACAAATGTAAACGAGGCTTTCAATTAGCATCCATTTGCATTTCATTTTACATGTAGATATGCTTGAAACTGTATAGTTGGTTGTCACTTAACTGTCAGATCCCGAATTTGTAGTCAAATTAGTCAATGTGATGGACTAGAGTCGGATTTAATTCCTGAAGTGGAAGTCTAATTCTCTCAACTTTATGATAATGATGTGAAGTCTAAAGGTAAAATACTTTTTACAATACCTCATAAGCAGCTAAAGGGAACAGAGATTTTCATCCAAATCTTGGAATCTGTTGTGAAACAGGCCTGTGGAAATCCTACCCAAAGCACATACATTAACCTCTTGACATCCATCTGGTAGCTAGGGACATGTTAGGTTAGGTTAAGTTCACATCTACCCCTCTATGAAATTTTAACATCTTAGCTTACCCAAAGGGAAATCTTATAACAGTAGAACTGTAAGACCAGGATATATGTACTTTTGAAAGGTAACATCTAGTTTCTGCATTTTAGCTACATCAAGAGGTTCACAAGAAATCTGCTGCATGTGAAGAGCTGAAAAAGGTGCAAGCCTGTGTTCCGCCCATGGAAGCAAAGGCTTGCACCTTTGCACCTGTTGTGCATCTACTCATTGTGGCTGTGTATTTAAGGACCGGCTGTGGCTATCGTTCTCCGCCAGTTCGTTACATCCACAATGGTGGTAACTTGGCTCTCAGTCTCGTGTTTGCTCTTGTGTGCTTCATCCTGTAACCCAGTATCTTTATCTGTCTCCTAGTTCCTTGCCTGAAGTGGGACTCCCATCCTTTGGAAAATCAGCCTGTGCTCCCTCAAGAAGTCAAAAGTTTACAGCCAGTCACAAACCTTTGTCGCTTTCACAGCCAAACACTCTCTGCGGATCCATGTACTTACCTGCCACTCACCTGCCTGCCCACTCTCCACCAACACTCTGCCGCTCACCTTGGATCTCCCCTTGCACACCAGTACCCCCTCCCAAGCTCTGTTCTCCTTCACTAACAAGTGAGACCACAGCATGTCCACTCACTCCATTTCAGCAATTCTCTGAATCAGACCTAATAGTCTCTCTCCTTTTCTACAGACGCCAGTACTGTAGTACTATAGTACTCCAGTAGAGATTAAAACTCACCCCTTCTTCCTACTGTCTGTCACTGAACTCTCTCATTTGTAAATAAACCTTTTTTTAAAACTCTCAGTTGTGGTCGCAGTCTGCTCCTTGGGTGCAAAAATTGTGAAATCATGACAGAAAAGTGAGATGGCAATTCCAGTCTTTCTGTGAGAACACAATGATTGATCCGGACATGAGTATCTCAGTATCTGTAAAATGGCCTGCCATTAAATTTGGTACAGACATTTAAGGTTCCAAGATGGTAAATTGAGTCCCACTGATGACCTAGTTTCTTTATACATCTCAGAGATGATTTCATTATAGGTTTAACTGTATTATAGAAATGTTATGATGCATCATGGAAAGTCATTTGAGAATAACACATGGGTTTATAAAAATGGGAAGTTCAATTTACATGTAAACACCTATTACAACCTAGTGTTAAGGTATCTAGTAAACTGCTGTATAGAAGACTTTATACATTATTCCTACTGATGGTTTTCATTGGGTGTGCAAATCTACTTGCCCAGAAATATCATACATGAAGATGACAGGGGTAAAATCTCATCCTTCTCTGCTCCTGTAATAAAAGTAAAAGCGTCCCAGGTCTTTCACTGAGGAAATAGGGATGTTCTGTCAACTGGTTTATTCATGGTATTATAGAGACTCAATTGTGAGGTGTCAAAAGTTCATGCAAACAACTTAACCAGAACTGCAGGGGAATGAGATTTTCAGAACAGCTTTCTTCCTTTTTTATGCTTTTGTTGAAAAAGTATTTTTGCATGTGACATGAAGCAAATAGAGGTCACTATAAAGGGTGAAATGCTGCAGCTTGAAATGAAACTGAGTAATTTTATAAATGGGAAAGCCGTTTTAGGTTACGTGACAGTTTCATTGATTGTAATTTAAATGCAAGTTCCCCTGATATGAGACTCCAAGCAGGAAAACATCTGCAATGTGGCCACCAATATAAGACTAGCTGACTATGCCATGGGCAGTTTAACTATGTAAACTGCCCATGGCATAGACATCCAAACTGGACTACTACGACACTGGAAAACACAAACAATGACAGACAGAAAACAAAGAATCTTCAAAACCTTATAGGAACTGCAGCTAGAGTATTTATCATTTTGAGTGGGATTTAATCAAGTACTCAAATGATTTGCTTTGATTGAGCTCAGTGTGATAAGTGGCTCTATGGTGCAGAATCAGAATCATCTTTATTTGGCCAAGTTTGCGTACACAAACAAGGAATTTGACTCCGGTTCACTTTGCTCTCTGCATGCAAAAAAAGAAAAATTTTTTAAAATAGGCAATATATGCAATATATATTTTATTTTCGTGGCTGAACCGAACCAGACAGCGACTGATGTGCACAGGACAGACTGGATGATGGCAGTGTAGAAGATGACCAGCAGCTCCTGTGGCAGGTTGAATTTTCTGAGTTGCCGCAGGAAGTACAACCTCTGCTGGGCCTTCTTCCGGACAGAGTCTATATGTGAGGACCACTTCAAATCCTGTGAAAAGGAGGATCCTAGAAATCTGAAGTGATCCACAGTGGGTACTGTA
>VUQS01028364.1:7233-32328 GCA_015108495.1 Heterochromis multidens | reverse complement strand
ATGGTGGCAGTCTGTCTGGCAGAAAGAGTTGTTATAATGGAAAAAAGGCTTCATTGACTGACAGGACTGTAAACCGTGCAACAATATTTTGACATCAAGTTCTGTAGCATTCTTATATTAAGACAACTTGCATCTCTTCAAGGGATAAAACAAACCGGAAATGGCTGACTGACAAAAGTTTATTTCTGTACTCTGTAACTGTTGGTGTTAACAATACCACCACAATTTTTCTATGCTGGATTTGTTTAGTAAAAAAAAAAAAATGGATTTGCAGATTTCATGGGGGAGTCTTGTGTGTGTGGGCGTGTGTTTGTGTGTGTGTGTATCTGTGATCTATATCTCATGTATTGTCAAAGTGCATGCAGCTGAATTAAAAACAGTCATGTGTTAGGGCACAGCTCACGAGCTCATGGTCATGGACCTGAAATTATAACAGTTTAATTTGAGTGTAATAAAGCTTTACTAAGGAAAAATGTTTTTTAAAGTTTATTACTGTAAATGCATTAATCAGAACAAAATCAAACAGCACCTTCAAACTATCAAACCCATTCAAAACATCAAAATGAAAAATGGGCTGCTGTTAAGAATTAAGACTTCCCATGCCTGACATTCATCCGAGTCCTGATTATTTTCAGGATAGGGTCCAAAGTCAGTATTGTCATCCCTCCATTCTCTCCATTCTTCAGCTATTTTGCTTTGAACCCTATTGCACAGACTTTGAAATTCCTGCCACAGAAGCCACAGTATGTTCAAAGAACCCAACACCAAAAATTGAAGAGCTGGAAGAAGTAAAGTTGCTGCTGGTATTGGGTGACTCCTTTTGGTTGAAGGTTCCTGGTCATCTCTCAGTCCATTGAGCAAATTTAGAATCACGTGGCTTGGCAAGCTATACAGTTTTATCATATCGCTGTCTGGCATTCCAAATAAATTGACATCACTGGAGAAATGCCTCACTCTCATAGCACACACTCTTAGATCTCTGTGATGCCTCTTCTGTGCAGCAATAACTGCCGCCATATCAAGCACAAAAAATAAGAGATGTTTTTTTTCGCCATTAAATATCGGTGCAATTAGCAATAAATTACATATCGCAAATGTCAGTAGTAGTCAGTGTGCGCACTTGATTTAAATATTCTCCTCCCTATATTTTGCGCTTTGGGAAAGGAACTCCCTGAAATGCACATGCAAGAGGGTCAGTCGCAAAAACCTCTGAGTTCCCACCTCTTACACGCAATCGTCTCACTGTGTTGTCTTTGTAAATACAGACAGTACTTTTTTAAATGCCAAAACCCGTGTTAGTAAATCTGGCCCCTAATCTCCACAATCACCTGAGCCAAACCCAGCTGATATAATATGGGATGAGTTGTGAAGGCAAAGCAAGTTGTTCAGCATACTGTATATGGGAAATCCTTCAAGACTGCTGGAAAAACATCAACTTGACTATCTCACATAAAGTGATGCGATGACCTCAGCTTTTAAATTTAGCAACAAAGATAGCTCAGGAGATGTTTAAATGTTTTTTCTACAAAACTCAAAAGACAATACTGAGAAACTAACCCAGGATACTGAAGGTAGGGTTGAAAGAGTGAGTAGTTTTCTGACAAGAACATGGTTGGAGAGTGATTGGTTAGCAGAGCAGGGGAAAGGGTGAATTGGGAATGCCTGTTGAAAGTGAGCATGCAGGCAGGGTTGAGTGTAACCTGCAGGAAGGTGAGATGGCGATGTCTTTGTAGTGAGCGTGGCATAAGTTGAATATGGCTGGTAGGCAAATAGCTTTTGAGCTGGCAGATGAAGGAAAATCTGAGGCACAGGGAAAGATAACATAAGGAAAAGCACTAGGAACTAAACTTTGAACTAAGATTGACCTGCGAGCATAGCTGGATGATGGAAACATTTGGCAAAGAGTGAGAGAGAAGCCAAGTTTTATATACTGTTGATGCAGATGAGCACACAAACACAGAGAGACACATAGAAGTCGGTAGAATGAAGAGACTGTGGAGAGAATGCAAAGAGCAGAGCTGTTATCAAAGCAAAAACAAAAAAAGAAAGCTAATTTGAGGAATCTAGATTTTAAAATATATTGTTACTGCATAAGCCCAAATGTGTGGATGTGAAATATGTTAGGTAACATTCCACAATGTAGAAAAATGTATAATAAGGGAAAAAAATGTTTAGCTGTGTCCAGACTTTAGATTGGTAGTCTGCATATCTGAAGTATGTATGTAATGTAGCATGTTTTTATTTTTTTTCTCCTATGAGATGCTTTTAGCCTACATAAATAATATTGAAAAATGCCCTGCTCTTCCACATTAATAAAATTCCTACTGTGTCCACATAACACATATGCTGCTGAATAAGGTTTTTTTTTTTCAAATTCTAAGGTTACCAGCACATAATAAAAATAATCTAGTCTTCTTCTCTCTAAAATAGCATGGCAGCACAGTATCATCTGAATAGACCATAAGACTTTGAAAACAATGTGCTTTGGACAGACAAGTGCAGATGTTTGGCCATAATGGACAGCACCACGTTTGGCAGCACATCAGCACAAACACCTCATACCAACTCTCAACTACGTTGGTGGAGGGGTGATGATTTGGGCTTGTTTTGCAGCCGCAGGACCTGAGCACCGTGCAGTCACTGAGTCGACCATGAACTCCTGTAAGCATTCTGAAGTATTCTAGAATCAAATGTGAGGCCATCTATTTGACAGCTAAAGCTTGGCCAAAATTGGAGCATGCCACAAGACAATGATCCCAAGCACAACAGCAGATCTACAACAGAGGTGCTGCAATGGCCCAGTAAATGTCCAGACCTCAACCCAATTAAATTGCTGTACCTTAAGAGAGCTGTGCATAAATGAATGAGATGTACGCAAACCTCAATGAACTAAAGCAATGCTGTAAAGTGGGCCAAAATTCCTTGACAATGATGTAAGAGACAGATAAAGTCATACAGAAAATAATTACTTCAAGTTATTGCTGATAATCATGGTTTAACAAGGTATTGAATCATGAAGCGTACTTAGTTTTTCACACACTGCTTCTGAATTTTGGCTTAGTTATTATTAAGTAAATAATATCACAGTGTAATATGTGATGCTGTTCATATCAGGTTGTATTTACCTAATTTTAAGACTTGTTAAGAACCAGATGTCCTGATATGTAAAACCTTAGAATTTAAAGAGGGTGTACTTTCTTTTTACCATGACGGTATATGCTATTGATATGCACAGAGGTATCTGCATACAATATGATTGTATATTAAATGAAAATAAAGGTATGCATTTCAATTCCTAAATCAGACCCATCTTTGTAATATCTGTTTGATCCATATGATATTTAAAATATTTTGGTCTTAGTACATGAAAGAATTTCTATGCTTCTTGAATTAGCTGTTGACCAATATATTCCCACTTCATGCTCTGCCTTAATTCAGTTAAGAATATAATGAATTCATTCTACCGTCCTTGCTTGAATATATAGTTTTCTTTCTTTGCATGAGGCCCTGCTAATAAAAAACCTTGCAGCTTATTATTTCAACAGACACATTTTCAAACCATGGATGGATTCACTTCATACTAAACTGAACAGGAGGAGCTAAAGACACATAATGCTGTGGGTGAAGGGCATGGGAGGTAAAAATGAATCACACTCTCCTGATTATTCTGTGTATCATTCTCCAGATGAAGGAAACAAATGTGTATTAATAGAAGCCTGTATCCCTCCCTTGTATGTATCACGTGTATGTGTGTGTATGGTGTATGTGGGGTGGGGGGTACAGGAGGCCTTTGAGTATTCAACACACCTCTTCACAATCAGTCAGCCATGCAGCACATGAAAATGCTCATCTAATAGTTTGAAGGTAGATATAAGCATGCAGACAAGTTTTGACTTTTGCTTTGATGGTGTATGCCAGGGCCCTGCCTGTATCCTGCATTGCACTGACAGACCACCACCAAACACCAGAAGGCACACAACCTGACAGTTACTCTCACTAGCTTTGCACCTCAGCTTGTGTGAAGCAGCACTCAGTCCAATGTGAGAGGTTAAAAGCAAGCTTTTTTGTACCCGTTGGCAGTTAGATGCAAACCATCTGTAAACACATACATATTGATGCAACATTATATAATCTGATGGCTGTGTATATGCCTAAAAGGTTGGTAAAATATACTATATATGTACTAAATACTATATCAACACCTCTTTTTACGAAATATACAGTTTTGACAGAAAGAGAATCACAAAAGCCCCGTGAGATAACTACAAATAGCATTGTTCAGCTTGGGACTAAAATCACAAAATGATGTTGCTAAAAACTGTGTTACTCAACACTGAGTGAAACTTATCCCAGAGGACAAGGCTTTAGACACACCAAGCAGGCAAGCACATTGCCTTCCATATGGATGTGTAGTGTGATGATGCACATGCAAACTTCGGGCTTTGCAGGTTATGGTGTCAGAGGCTCGGAGGGAAAAGATTTTATTCCAACCTGTATTTATTCAGGTTTTCACAGGTGCACTTTTCAAGTAGCACATTCATGCAGTTCAAATCTGGACTGCTCAGCAGAGACAGGGGTTTTCACGGCCAAGTGACTGAGTTAGGGAGGGTTAACAGCATGATAGTCAAGGGCACATCTGTGATAGATTTGTGAAAGGAAAATGTGCTAAATCTTTGCAAAGATTTAAAAGGCAGTGCTTTTAAAATATCTAGCTATGCTCTTCTTGGGGTGAGGGCATGTCAACAGTGATCCGTCTTAAGACAGATGGTAATTTAATTAAAGTGCCATGGTTATTTCAGCATGTGAAGTAATGCAGTGCATAATGTTATATTTAAAAAAGAAAATTAAGAATACATTTTAAAAATCAGAATGTTACAAGACCACTAGAAGACCTCAAGTGCAGGGCACAGCCTAAAAAGGTTAAATTGGATTTAATGAATGAATTTGCAAAAATTACAACAATGAATCTTCTCAAGAGCTTAAACCAGAAAACCAGAACATAAACTTAGTAAATTGACTCAGGTAAGTCTCTAATTCCTCTCCTTTTCCTTCACAGGGTCAGTTTCCAGGACTTTAGATGTAATGTATTCCAAAGTAACACGGTAGTGCAATCACATTACATTTTTCAGTAATGCAGTAATTTAATGAGTTATTGTACTGAATTCAGTTATCACATTACAGTTACAATTATGTCATTACTTACATTACAAAAGTTCATCAGTTATCTGCATGGCAGACTGATAGAAATGAAAAAAAAAATTAACATGCATGTTTTCCAGTACATTTGTGCTGCAATCAGCTGATTTTGGTTTGTGTGCAAGGAGGAGGAAAATGGAAAATGAAAAGTCTACAACTTCTGAGGAGTGGAGATATGAACATTACTTTTATTTTTATTGCACAAGAGTGAGATGGTAAAGCAAAAACTGCATCCAAGACAGAAACAACTGTATTATACTGCTAACACAACACTGGTTTTTTGCAACCATCTGCACAGACAGCATGCTAACACAAAGCTAGCAAAGAAACCAGAGTGACGTTAAAGCTGAGTGTATGCCAACCCCAGCCCAGCAGCCAGAGCCTGAACTTCAACAGATAACAAAGGTAGTGATGAGGAGTCAGGCTTGTAGCCTCTATTTTTACCTGTTTATTCACTGTGGCAATCACTTTGAAGTTTCTTTGAGGTGGTTTTCAACTTTGCTTTGTGTTTTTGGTTATGTGTATACATATATTCTATGTATGTCCTCATTAGGATAGGGATTTGTGTCAGTGTGTGGGACTGTAGTCCAAGGTTTATATTGTTAACTCAGAATTATGTGAGAGCAATTAAGTAATCAAGTAATTAAGCAGTAATTAAGTAATGTACTGCATTACTCTTAAGAAAAGTAATGGATTACTTTTTTTGAGTAACAACCCCAGCACTTGTCTCCAGACTCCAGGGTCTTCAGACTAGGTTTGAATCCAGCGAGTGGCAAGAGTGAGAGTGGGTCAGGCAGGTAGGCAGGTGTGACAGACAAAAAACTGTCTGAAAAACACTCCAGTCAGACAAGCAAGAGAAGGCAGGTAAGTACATGAACTAGACTGTAGAGTAACACCTAGTAAATAAATAAAATACAACGTATGCTATACTTATTGTATATATATATTACACTATATTGCTGTTGAATGGTGATGAGAAACATCACCTCAGGGACTTAGGGAACTCCTGTGACACAACCACTCCTGCAAAGAGGTAAGCACTCTCTCACAAAATATACCCACAGCAGATAGAGGGAGGGAAACGTAGACCAATAAGAGGAGCGAAAGATAGATGGCAGATAAGCTCCTGGAGAACAGGGTGGACCATGACACAGACGCTTGAACAAATGCTTCAGAAATGTCACCATACTATTTCATGAATTACTGTTACAGATAAAAAAAAATGGCAAAGTTCATAAACATGACACATAAAGCAGTCTTTATAAATTATTTAGCTCCATGCATGGGGGAAATTGCAGTGCACTCAAATGTATCTATTTTAAAAATTATACTAGCTTTTACATACAGAATTTTTTCCTGTTTCTTATCTATTTATTTAAAGGTCAATAAACCTCATCTGTTCTTTTCAACTCATCATCAACTCCAGCTTTGTTCCATGAGCCAAGACCTAATACATAAATAAACAGTATCATTGTTTACATCTCTGAGTCACACGAGTTACTTAATATCATTGTAACAATTTTTCATAGGTTTTAGTATAAGTGAGTTACTCCACTCTATTAATAGCATAAATATATTTTTGGCTGAAAACTGTTACTACAGAAGTAGTAGTTTTCTAACCGGCGCTCACCTTTAGGTGAAGAATTTACTTTTTTTTTTCTTCAGTTTTTGTTGTTGTAAAGTATCAGGAAAAATGATCAAAATGGGTGAAAATGAGTTTTCCAGTTGGATTCAACTGAAATAAAAAACATCTATGCATATTTTAGCATTTTCAATAATGGTCTGCAGGAATGATCTGCACACATCTGTGAACACCTGCTACACTGATAAAAAACTTAATTTGGTGACTGACCTTTTGATTCCATTCAACAGCAACAATTCTTTCTGCCTCTGTGTTTATCCATTTGTCTCTTTTCTCTCTTAGTTTTCCTTCTCAGTAAATCCATCAGTGAAAACCTGTCTAAACTTTTCACTTTCTCTCTGGTCTTATTTGTTCTTTAGAGGCTCAGACTCAGTCTCATTGTTTCTTTCTATCAGCTCATTGGCTCGGTCACTGATAGTCTGTCTCCCAGAATATTTCACATTACTGTTTTTTCTTTTCTTTCTTTTTTTTTTAAGTACTAAGGGATCTCAGTGTTGGTGGTATAAAAAACCCCACAGAGTCTGGCTTTTTAAACTAACAAAAAGTAAGGCTTTAGGAAAATATATTGACCTTTGGTAATAGCATCTTAAAAATGTTGCAATGTAAACTGTTTGGTGATTGGCAGTATTATTAGTTTGTTTCAAGAAAATGAGTCAGGCAGGTGAACCAGTTTGGTATATTGGTCCTTGATTTTGGCCCTGCTTTATTCCAGATCACTGTTTTAAATCATGACAAATGAGTTGGTAGAAGCTGAATGACTGGACACATACAATTCAACCCCCTACTGCATCTAGGGCAGTAAGTTGTTCACGGTGAAGAAGCTAGAGGGAGCTGTGGATGTTTAATACCCACATTTAGACTTCTTTTCTCTCTTTCTCCTTAACAACACATAAACATATACACTAACAAATACACACACATGGGCACACAGATGCTCAGGTGAGTTATTAATACTCCACGAGTGGCTCACAGATTGGAGTCTTCCAGGCTGTTCTGACATGTAAAATGCAGCGTCTGGAGTCAGCTATTTGGGTGCATAACAGAACTAAATGGAAACATTTAAGTACACCCTTCAGCAGCGTCTAACCAATGGAACGAAACATTATACCCACAGCCCAAAGCAGGGAATCGTTCACTCAGAAGTGCATTTATTAATGCTGTATGCACGAAGTGCCCTTGCCTGTGGTAGTGAAGGAAAACCCTCAGCGCTCTCATCTCAGACGGTGACTGACAGTTCAGCTTAGTTCAGGAGTATTGTATTCTGAGTTCATGCTCATGTGAAATTTCAATCCTAAGACAAATCAATTCAAGGCAGAGTAAATTAACATTGTATTATCCAATGTTCGTAGAAGCACGTGTCAGAGCGAACATTGTATCTGGGATTTTACAGGAATTTTGGTCTTTCAGGCATCATGAACAATGCAGAAAAAGTCTATTTGGTCAGGTTTTACTGGTTCTTTTGTTATCTCTTGTGGCAGGTTGAAGAATGATAGAGAAAAATCTGAAATGCAAATCCTTTCTCCAGGGTTTCCACTGGTACAGCAGTCATTCTTTGTTTTAAATCAGATAAATCTAACTTTTTCTATTCTCAAGCATGACCACTGCAAAGACAAAATAATGTGAACCTCTTTGAAAAGTAAATTCTCCTCTAGGAAGTGCCATGGAGGTTCCTCACATCTAGATAAATATATAGGACACACAAGACAGCCCTAGGCTTTGGACATTGTCCTTGTGGTGCACGCCTACTCACCAACTGCCATTGCTCATTGAGCACACATAATATTCTCTTACTTCCCAGAATGAAAAAAAGAACAGGTTTCAAATCTACCCTTCATTTGTAAGAATATGCATTTTTTCCCCCAAAACAACTGTAAATACTACATGTCACAGCAAACAACCACCTCATCTCAACTCATCTGTGGCATTCATCTTATTATTTACATATCAATAGTCTCTGATGTTTTCTGTTTATGCTTTGTTGCACTCTTCTACTCTTGTGCATCTTGTGCACACATGTAACAACTATGTTACATTGCGAGTCTTCAGTGCTATTTGATTGAAATACAGTCAGGTCCATAAGTATATGGACAATGACACAGTTTTTGTAGTTTTGCACCACCACAATGAACTTTAAATCATGATATGACTGAAGTGCAGACCTTTAGCTTTAATACAAAGGCTTTAATAAAAGATTGCATTAACAGTTTAGGAATTACAGACATTTTTACACACAGTTCCACATTTTTAACCAGTGGTTTATACCATTTTGTAAACATTTCCATTCATGAAGGCGTCTTTTGATAGTAGGCAACGATATGCCTTCTCCTCAAGAGCATTCTTGATTTAGCTAGATGCTGTGAAGGAGTTTTTCTTGACCAAGGAAAGGTTTCTGTGATCATCAACTTTAGTTGTCTTCTGCAGTCTTTCCGGCCTTTTGGTGTTGCTGAGCTTGTCAATTCATTCAATTTTATTTATATAGCGCCAAATCACAGCAACAGTCGCATCAAGGCACTTTATATTGTAAGGTAAAGACCCTACAATCATACAGAAAAATGCCAACAATCAGATGACCCCCTATGAGCAAGCACTTGGCGACAGTGGGAAGGAAAAACTTCCTTTTAACAAGAAGAAACCTCCGGCAGAACCAGGCTCAGGGAGGGGCAGCCATCTGCTGTGAAATCAATACATTCCTTTTTTTTAAGAATGTACCAAATTGCTGATATGACCACTCCTAAAGTTACTGCTTTATCTTTAGCTGTATTTTTATTTAAGTTATTGCTCTGATAGGTTCATTTAATTTAATTTTAGCCTAATAAGGCCTCCTTCGATTACATCTGGGTCTTTTTGAACCTCATTACTGAGAGTTGAACAGCAACCAAATGCAAGTTCAGTACTTGGAATCAAAAGTTAATGCAATTTCTTGTTAAACTAATTGAATTAAAGCTGAAACTATGAACTTTAATCACATCTTGATTGTTTGATTGAAAATCCACTGTGGTGGTGTATAAACACTTATGGACCTTACTGTGTAACAGAACATTCTGCCTTATTCACTTGCTGACTGCATTCAAAACATAAACAAAATTCATTTGACAAACAGAGATAGCTATTGCACTGGATCAGAATTCCAAGGTAATATATAATGAATAACAACCAGCATAATTGAACAAAATAACTTTTGACCCAGGTAACCACAGAAAATAATACTTAATAAATGAGTGATGTGACCCACTCTATTAGGATAGAAAAAAATCTTACAGAAAAATTACTTGATTTTTTTGTTTGACTTGGATGGTTACTTGTGAATTCTATACATACATTGTAGGACAGATTTACCACTTCCAAAAAGCTTAAACTGTGTTGGACCATTTATCTTGTGAGTAAGAAAATTATAATTAATCTCTATAGCAGTTAATAGCCAATAGTTAATGTATGTCCCACACTACCCAGATCCCTTCCAAGAGACCATTTCATAAGGACTACAACAAGTCTTCGGTTATTTTTCAAATATGTTCCACATATTATATTCACGTAAGGTTTTCCTGGATTTTAGTGTATATTTTATTCTTTATAAAACATTTAAAAAGCTTCTCCTGACTTTGCAACACTTGAGCATAAACAAGCTCTGACCAACAGCAACTGTGATTTGTCTCGGCACATTAGACACTTTAATGTTTCATTCAGACCCAAAAGAAGCAGCGCTGTTCTGTGGGAACACAATCTAAGCAGCATTTCTGCAGCAAACGAAAAAAGCAGTGCAACCAAGCTTTGGGTTATATATTGAAGTTGAAATTTCTTGTTTATGTATTTGAAAACATTCTTTCTTTGCCAAGCAGCTCCTTTTTAAGGCTTAAGAGCCTTGTTTTTGCTGTGCCGCTACAAGCAGGATTAATGCAAACCATACAGCATATGGCTTATGAACTGCACGTTCTGTACATTCATCTGCAGGTTGTTTGGATCAGGTTATGTTTGGGTAATGTCAGCATTTGTGTCTTGTTTGTTGAAATTCTCTATTTTTTTTTTATTCTGTCTTTTTTTACTTTTGTGTAGCAGTTTTAGTTGCCTGTGTAGTGCACCACAAAGTGAGAGAAGTTTTTTTTATGAGTTTATAAACTCTTGTTGTTGAATTTCATGTATTTTGAAGCCCCATCTAAGGACACTGCAAATTAGAGTAAAGTATAAATGCTGTGATATGTGGCATGATTCCTGTATCTGTAACTGTGCAAAAAATTTTAAAACAATAATAGGTGAATTTTAGTTTGGAATCAAACCTTTTGGCAGATTGATGATATTTAAGTGATTAGTGATCCTCATTTACAGCCTACAGGTTATTGATCAGTACACACTGTGACAGTGGCTATTTCAGTGCCTGAAATTCCACATCCATGTAAGAGGGGTTTGGATGATACAGAAGTTTTCTTTATTCGAACAGTGAGACATTCACAGCTCTAATAGAGCATGTTTGCTTTCTGTGTTATCTCTTGAGGCAGGTTGCTGCATGATGCAGTAAAATGTCACATTCCTTACAACTGAAATGACTGGATCTAAATCCGCTGAATGGGATTTCCACAGGTACAGCAGGTGTCCAGGGCTTTAAAAAAATTTGAATCTATTACACCAAGCATCCATGATAGCTCACAAAGGTTCCAGATACTCAGCTGAATTGAGAAATTATCTGTTTATTCTCACCTGCAGATTACTGACCCATTACACAAAACATATTTTACTAAAATCCTGGGTGATTATAACATGACTATTGATGACTAATATATAGCATTTTAGCAATATTTTACCACATAATAGGACACTAATGCTTACATTTTTGTGGTCACATAGTGTGAATGGAGGGATCTCGATTCAATTTTAAGCAGAGGGCAAGTGCTGCTAAGGGCTAGAGATCATTCATCAAACCCAGATACAGTGATCTTCTTCTTAAAGTCACTGTGGTCTCTGAAAATGAAAAACTGACAATACCATTTGTGTACAACACACAATGTACCAAAAGAGCAGAATACTTATTGTTGTTTGGGCTGAAAGGGGCTAATGGCCTCTCACTATTGAAGCACCATCAGACAACAGAACATAGTTAGAGCAAGGAGTGCTATTTGTTTCATCTGTCCTCTCAGTTCACAGCCATTCATCATACAGAACAGGCTGAGCAACTATCAATGTATTTTCAATAACAAGGAGCTGGATTGCCACAACAGCACACAGCCAGGTAGTCTTTTATGTGTGTTAAACAGAAACAGCACAGTGCAGTAGCAATGCTGTAGCAGTGCTACAGGCACAGATACACTTTTCCTTTAGAGTGCACGATCACCTTGCCATTGACCTTTCCACCTTCCCCTCCTTTCTCCACCTATGTTTCCCTCAGTCATGAGAGTTCATAGGGTCAAAACAATTGAACAAGCTGCAAGGCACATGTTGTACCACTATATAACAGTAATGTCAAGTCACAGACCAAGGTAATAGAAAAACTTCAGAGCTGCTAACAACCAATAATATAATGTTACTGCCCTGTTGAGAGCTGGAAAAGCAAACTAAAAATCAATTTCTTGCGGCTCAACCTGGACACTGCAGCACTGATGTCTCTTGTTTGCTATCACACAAAATCTTGTGTTTTTCTTCCAACATAACCTGGGTTGGTCCTTTCTTTCCCAGGCTCATTTCAGAGTCTTTGAGACAACATGAAAAAATAGATTGTTGTGGAGTAAATAAGTCACATTGCATCAGTGGTGCGGTAATGTGTTTCTAATGACCGTCAAAAATGAGAAATGCTCCTGTATTAAGCTGAAGTAATTAATAATAGAAAAAAGAAAATGACAAGCAATGAACCAATATGGGATGTGATCAACTAACAAGCCTGCAGTATAGATTTCTGCTGATGTTTTCCTATGACAGAGACACTAAAGTAAAGCAAAAAGGTTTCCCATTGTATATCACGTGTTCTGTTAACTAAAAATAAAAGCGATGCTAAGTCACTTTTATTTATTTCTTTTCTTTTGAACATTGATTTACTGCTTGGAAACCTTGGGTCCTATCATAGCATTCAACATTTTTTGATGTTACTTTGAGATTCATTAGCCACCTAAATAATGTTGCAGACCACATTAACCCCCACGGCAGTATCCGAATGCCAGTGGGAAAGAGCCCAAGGCGTTGACATGGCCTCCAAGCTCCCCAGATCCCAATCCAATTTCCCTGGATTGCTCTGGAATAAGCTGGATCCACAGAGACCCCACCCCACAACCCAAATGACCCAAAGGACCCTCTGTCACTGTCCCTGTGCCACATACCACAGGACACCCCCTGAGGTCCTGCTTCCATACTCTGATGGGTCAGAGGCATTTGAGTGACACAAGTGAGACCTACATAATTGACTTGGTATCTATTTTTTCATACCATCATATCTTCCTGACATTTCACTGGGTTATACAATATTAATTATTATGAATTCATATTTCAACAATGTAAAATGATTGTTAGATTGCACATCCAGGGCTGCAGCCCATACACTCTATGCTGCAGTGGAGCCCCAACAACCAGGTGGTGGGTAGTAAGGTGGAAAGTGAAACAGATGGCATCTGGTAAAACCACTATAGTTTGGCAGTATCTAGGAAAAGAAAATTAGGTTCTATGTGGTCATATACAAACATTTATAGCTGCATTCAGTCCATATGTGTTGTGAAGAAAGGAGGCTGCTGGTACTGGCACTGCTTGTGTTAGCCACACTCTGCTTGCTGTTAGACTATTTGATTAGTCTCAATTTAAAGTTCTGTTGAATTAAATAAGACATTAGTTGCTAGGGAGACAACTACCTTCTTCCATAGATTTGTGTTAAATGACCCACGGACACTTGTGGTATTTGCAGAAAAAAAGGTCTTCTTGATTCAAAGGTCAGATGTACCCTAATATGGTCTGGCTGACCTTGTTCTGGTCTGAAATCTTTATATCTTTGTGCAGCTGAAGGCCAGGATATATAAATTTATATAAGGATTCAGATATTTGTGTTTGTCTGCTGTGAGTGGTGGGGTCGGACCCCCCCTTTTTTTCTCGGCTCAACAGTAATTTTAACAGAGATGTTGGCTTTGATGTTACCTTTGCATGGCTGGGCTTTAGACCTCCTGTTTTTTATGCTTTCATGCTTTGCGGCTGCCTGTTCCTTATTTCATGGCCTCTGAATCTTTGCCAACAACAAGTCATTCAAAACCAATTGGGGCCAAGCATGGCACATATATCATATTCTACAACCTTATTTTAACAAATAGCCTTGTGAGAGCTTTGTTTAGACTTGGCAACATACTTAAAAATACCTGAAATCTAATAATAGGTGAGTGAAACAGGGCCAGCTTACAAATGGTAGATAGGTAAGGGACACGGCTATGTATACAGTACATGTGGAAAATGACACGTGTACATCAAAAATGCTTTGTGATAACTTCATGATTAGTAGGCAAAACAACATTACCTTGACTTGTGCTTTAAAATGAGGAACAAACCAATCAAGCAGGGAACACAGAACTTTTTAAACTAAAGTCTTCTAAGATTATTGTTTTGGGTATATAAGAAAAGCTACAAGCAATGTTCTTAGCTCTGAACTGTAGTGAAATTAAAAACACAGTACTCACAGTGGAGAAAACACGAGGTGCTTAAATCCTCAAATTTGGCCTTTATCCTTAAATCCTTATTTGACACTGACATTGTTGGTGACTTACATGAGTCCTTTTATAATTTCAGATTTAGTGTAAGCATAACAGGGTTATGACGCTGATGTTATCTCAACCAACTTCATGCCCACAAGTGTCTACACTGCATCTACAGTGCACTGCATCAGCCAGAGGCCTCTGATATCAGCTGGTGCAGCTGTTTGTATGTGACAGCTGACATCAGTGGACTGAGTCACTGACAATTTGTGCAATGGGTGATGTCACCATCAACACTACTAACTTTATGGCAAAGTAGTCACTCAGAGCAATCTTGATTTCCACCATTTTCCACTATATTTCTGCTGTTTCTGTCCTCTCTGAGCACCACAATGACTAGCAAGAAATTAAGAAATTAAACCTATTGCTTTCAACTGAGGCCTATGTAAGGACAATTTGACAAAAACCACAAACCATAAAAGAGCATTATACAGTTTGTCTAAATGGAAAACATTATGAGATATTTTGTGATAAGTTATAAATGGCAATTTTCTTGCAAATATCTTTGTAAACCTACAGCCATTTAAGTAAGTGTTTTATGTTTTTATTGTGTTCTTGTTTATTATATATTTTTATTAGTTAGTTTTGACTGCTGTTTAATATTCCAGATCAGGATCAGTAGCTCCACCCACCGTGACACAGGGCTCTCCAGCTCCAAGACAGGCTAGAGCCATTGTGCCGTTTAATTTTTTTTATTTGGCCTGCTTTGTTTTTATAATCTCTTTTTTTTTTATAATTCTATTCATTATTAATATTAGTGCCAATGATTTTAGGAATTTTAGTATCACTCTCAGGGTGTTGACTCCTTGGCAACCATCTTCACTGGCTGCAATCAACCCATTATAAAAAGAATTACTTTTACCTCCTTTTCTCCCTCTCCACCCTTACATTTTATACTTTTAAGGGTGGTTTTAACATTAAAGCATGACATTTTATGACATGATATGATGATACTCCTGATGGCTGTGGCTCCGGAGGCAAGAGTGAGTCATCTACCAATTAGAAGGTTGATAGTTTGCTCCCTGGCTCCTCCAGTCAAAGTATTCTTGGGCAATTCTTGAACCCTGAGTTGCCCCCGATGCATTAATCGGAGTGTGAGTACGTGTGAAAATCTTTGACAAAGTGCCTAGCTATACAAAAAAGCTCTTGTATAAATGTGTGTGTGATTGGGTGAATGAAGCTTGTAGTAAAAAGCGCTTTGAGTGCTCAGTTAGAGTAGAAAAGCACTGTATAAGTACCAGTCCATTTACAAATATACAGCGATGCTAAGGGCTCTTTGAGGCTATATGTATGCTCAGTGGTTCTTTGAGCTAAATGCTTACATCAAAAAGTAAATATGGAAGTGTTAACATGCTGCAGTTTAACACATAAAATGTTTGGCATCTTAGTTTAGTATGTTGGCATGCTAAAATGTGCAAATTAGCTCTACCCAAAAAGCAGAGCTAAAGCAAACCATTTTGCATGTCTGACATGATTAAAATTTAGACATGACTGCAGTGCTATACTAAAAGAAAGCGAAATTTGTCATAAGTTTTTGTATGATTCTCATTTTGACTTAGAACTACTTACACCAAAACTGGGTCTTTACCACTTATTTTTTATATCAATAAAAACATTTATCCTAATAAACTATTAAATACAGTATCTTCATGTTTTAATGTTGCACAGTGATACCTTTCTCTAGAGATGGCCACTGTTGTTTCTGTCCAGATACTCTTAAATGCTGTTTTTGCTTCTTGGCATGACATTCTTTGCTCAGCTTTCCCATGCTGTGTCTTTGCTCACTATGAGTTAATATACAATATAATCGCTCTTTTCTAGATGAGTTTTTATACCTTTAACTATGGCTGAGAAAATGATTCCTATGAACTGAAATACATTGAAATAATTAAGTATTACACATGGGAAAAATCTATTCTTAGATTACATTTTATTGGAAAACCAGTCCATAATCAACACCAAACTCTTTTGGTCTGTTTTTGGTAATTAAATGAAACTTAATAATCTTGAGACTTTTTGCTTTCTGTCTTATTTTTCTTCTTAGAACCAGTCTAAACAGTCATCTCACAAGCTAATATTATTCATTTTATTACTTACTTACATTTTTCTTTCTGATAGGGAACAAAAATTGTTGTCTACATGATGGAAATATATTAATCTTTTGAAAAATTAATGATAGTCTTATGTTTTCTGCTGACACTAATGTGCATTAGCGCTTCTGTAATTACAGTAATTACAACAATTTTTAAAAATGTTTTGATCAATTGATTTGATTTCTCCCTCTTTTTTTCTCTGCTGTAACTCAGTATGTATAGACCCACACAGACACCCTGCCATTATCTGTTTATTTTCTTAGCGTTTTCATTTTTTACATATATATATATATATATATATATATATATATATCTTATTAATTTCTCCTAACTACTCAAACTCTTGTCAACAAAATGGAAAATTACTGAATCATCATCGTCACCATATTTGTCATATTTCTGCCCATTCCTGCTACAGCTTGTGATCATTTGTTTATTCTGTATTGATGTTTTGAATTTTTATTGCCTAGAATTGCATTCCCTTTCACCACATTTTTCATTTGCAGACACACACGCACGCATGCACACAAAAAAGCATACATATTTCCAAATTAAAGTAACTTAGCTCTATCTGTCTTGTTGTGTTGTTTAAAGAAAAAAAATATTATTTCCACAGCACATGGACAGCAGAGCAAATGGGATTTATTTATTTTATTGCCAGCTACAACATATAAATCATCCAACAACTAACCTGCATGGGGATCCACTGGTTTCAAGATCTTGATTTGTTGCAGAGTCCAGACCTACAGTTCCTGGGGTGGAGTTGATAAGTGGTGTGTGAAAAACTTAAACTTTTGGCTAGCTCTCCCATCCATACTGCTTTCCAGTGGTAGCTTACAAAAAGCTTAAACCACTGTTTCCTTCATTTGTCTCTCAATATGATTGACACAAGATCAAAAACATGAATTGTATAAAAAAAAAACAATCTCTGGGCATCTATACTTTTACTTCCTCTATGTTGGACAAAGGGAGGACAGCACACTATAGCGAAACACTATCACCTCTTGACGCATAAAGTAGTAATACAGTAGTAGTAGTAGTAGTAATACAAGGTGGGGCAAGCTAGTTAACTTGCTATCTTCAGTTGGTCACTGCTGCCTCCACAAAAACAAGACGGAAGGCCAAAATGCTAAAGCATTGGAACAGGGGCTCCACATTAGAATGTTTCATAATTGTTAGGTCCAGCTTTTATGCACAGTCTTTGGTTATGCAGCCTTCATGTCCTCACAAAGGTAAGTGCTTCTGTTTGTTTTTTGTTGTTAACCAGTATATCGTGACTATGCTTTGGCTTTGGTTAGTCAGTGTTTGTGTGCTTGACACTATGACTGACAATGCACTGAGGGCATTTGTATGCTTCTTTCGTGCTTGCTTTCTTGTTATTAGGGTTGAGCTTCTGTTTATCTTGGCAGTAGAATTTTGATATATTTGGTAGAGTGAAAACAACTTTCTTCACATATTTAGCTAAACAAAACATTTCAAACAAAACAAGGGCCTCATGTGACATCTACTATTTTTTTTTTCCAGAGAAGAGCCTCTTGATTTTTTTCAGCCAATGCTTGTGTGCCTAACAACACATCTCCTAATACAACACTGATGTTTTATTGCTTTTTGTTGTTGCTCTTTGAGTTCTCTCTGCCTTATGATGATGCTGTGCATATGGAAAAGCCAATGTAAAAGCTTTAATAGTAAATGCCTATGTTTAATGCATATGTCTTGTAACACTTATTTGTATCATGTTAGGATTTTGCACACAAATGGGGCCATTTCCACATTTTCCTCATGCAACATAATGATAAAAATTTAATATAAAAAGAGTTTATATTAAAATGCAAAAACGCTAAAAAAAAAAAAGTCTAATGAGACAGAAAATCCATATAAAACATAAACATTTGCTATCATTTACTTGTGTTTTATTTTCATTTTGGGTTTCTGTATCTGTTTATGTAGGAGTTAGTGTTTGACTTTTATGGATGCTACTTGCTGTATAAGTTTGTCAACATATTTTTGTCATTGGCATTGTTTTTTTCTGAGGGGATATAATTGTCTATTGGTCTCTTCACCCTCTCTACACCCTCGAGAAGGCTGTAGGAAATGTAAATGTAAATCAGCATAATCTTGTATGCAGCACATTCACATAATTATTTCTCTGTAATATTGCCTTCATGGATACTCAGAGCTTCTTTCGACACATGGGGGAGGCCATCATACTCACATTTTCCCTATAGAAACATTAGAAACATTACACTCAAAGCAACTCATTTACTGCTTAGCTTATTTACTGCTTTGGCTTTGACACTTTTGAGCCAATATCAATGTACTGGCTTTTCCCCTTTTGTGTGCTTCATAGGATGACTGCTGGACCTGCTTTACACATTCTAAATGGATGGTTATTTCAGCTGTTGCCTGTACAGTACTGTATGTACACAGGTTGTATATTTTTGAACTTGTTTTGGTATTTGAAATTTGAATGCTAATGTTGAATGCTGCAACATTTGCCTGGTTGTTGCATTAATCATTTCACAAATGTATGTTGTCAATACAATACTTTTTACACACTTTATATTCAGTGCCAAAGTTTTAAACATGAAACTTCAGGATGGCTTTGAGCACAATGATGTCTGGAGCAAGAGTTTACTTGGGCATCAGTGCGTCATGTCGCTGGGGTAAGTGCCCATTTGCTGTGTTTGCTAACATGCTTGACTTGGCTTTCTGTCCTTGACAATATGGCTTTTAAGAGTGCTATTTTATACTTGTCTGAATGCTGCTAATTTCTGCTATACTAAGTATGAACTCTGATAACATTTGTTGTTGAGCTTAATCTTTTGGTAGTGATAATGATTTTTTTTTTTTCACTCACGTGTTCAAACTTGCTGGTGTACTTTATGTATGTAGTCATTGTGCTTGAGTGTTAAATATTTCACTTGTGGTTGTTGGAGTATTCTTTTGACTAGCGTTAGGTGGTGGGGGTTGCCTTTTGTTCTCTAATAGAGTGATATTGACCATGTGACTGTAGTTTTGTAATAATGTAGTAATGTAATCATATTATTTCACTGTGCAAATGACTTGACTACAGAAACTCAACATTTGAATTCAACTATTGTCACAGACAAGGTGGGTTGTAATCCTTATATTTTTTCCTTAAACTTCATACAAAATCTGCTCAGTGTTCCAAATGAAAATATTGCTTTAGGAAGTATTTGTCAACTGATATTAGCTGTCAATTGGGGTTTACAGTGTGAAACTGCAGCTAGTATTTCTAAAGGTATAGACTGATATCCAGAGTAAGTGCCCATTTCATGCTTTCGTTAATGTGCATGAAGTGATGTCATGGATTTGCTATGTGTTTTAAGGCTGATGACTCTGGTTTGCTTGCTTTTATTCTTTGCTTCATGCTAAATTCTGCTGCTGTCTTATTTTTCACAATGTGTGTTGTGGTTTTAATTTTGAGGCTATTTGATGTTGTGGTTGAGCTTAATAATCTTTTGTTTGTTGTTTGGATTGTTCTGGTTGTGGCTGGACTTGTATTTTGATACTCCACTGTGTTTGTATAAATATTCTTGCATGAGTGTTAAGTACATGCTATAGTGTTTCCCTTGTGGTTGTTTTTGAGAGGGTTTATGTGTTCACTCAAAGGCTACCTGTTGATTTCTGTTTCATATATTAGTTTTAAGGAATGTTAACATTATTGACAATATTTCAAATAGCTCATTCACATAATTATTTCCCAGTAACACTGCATTCTTTGAAACTGAATATGACTTATTGTATCAAACAAGATAGGTTTTCATGGGTCCATTTTCTTCACAAACTTTCCATTCAACCATTAGACATGGCTTGAAATGTTGAAATCTTGCTTTACTATTTTGTCTCAGTGTTTTTCTTCCATCTTACAACAGAAATATAAGCCATAACATTAAAATCACCTGCTAAATATTGAGTAGGTCCCCCGTTATGCCGCTAAAACACCTCTGACCCACTGGAGCATGAACAAGAGGATCCTTGTGGTTGTGCTGTGTTGTCTGTCAGTAGGCCAATTGCACAGGATCCTTTGGGTCTCATCGGTTGCACAACGAGGGCTCTGTGGATTGGCCTGTTCCTGCACATTCCTCCAATGCTTGATTGTACTGGGATCTGGGGAGTTTGGATGCTGGCTCAATACATTGGGCTGTTTGTTGCATTCCTTGAGGCATTCCTGAGCAGTTTTGTGTGACATAATGCATTGTCCTGCTCGGGGAGGTCACTGCCATTGAGGATTGCCGTCGCTATGGGGGTGTGTACTGTTGTGCATCTACAGTGTGTTTAAGTAGGTGGTATGTGTCAAAATAACATCCACATAAATATTGGGACCAGGATAGCATTCAGAGGTGGGAAGTAACAAAGTACAAATACTTTGTTACTGTACTTAAGTAGACTTTTCAGGTACCTGTACTTTACTTGAATATTTATTTTTCTGACAACTTTTTACTTTTATTCCCTACATTTTTACACAAATATCTGCACTTTCTACTCCTTACATTTTCAAAACAGACTCGTTACTTTAGGTTTAAGACATTTGAGGGACGTTTTTATTTCCCAGTGCGTGCCTTCAGACATTAAACCAGTTTGAGCCTAAATGGAGGGAACAATAACACATAAGACAATCCTATTGGTGTATCCATCACCTGAGTTTTTCACACAGAAAGAAATAAAAAAGGCAAAAACATATAATTTATGCATCATTTACAGCACTATACTTACAGGTTAAAGTGAGCCGGAATGATCCAGAATGGTGTTTTTGTTGCAGATGTAGGTTGTGGTTGCTTTATTTCAGCATCTAACTAGCGCTACAGAAGGGAAGCGAGCATAAAGGCAGTAACGTTTTTTAAGTGGCAGGTAATTTCAAATGCAGGTTTTCTGTCAGCTCAACAAATATCAGCAAACACACAAACTGTTTGTGTGCAGTTTGTCACACAGCGTGTCTGCTAGCTAAAGGTACAGCTGCTGTATTTCCCAGGGAGAGAAAAGATTGACACATAACTAGAGAAGGATGTAAGAAGGACAGGATAGGAGAGAAAGAAGAGAGGTTATATTTAAAGGTAATGACTGGCATTTGATAAACTGGCTTACATGTAATGTCCTAATTTTTAAAATCCGATATTGGATCTGTATATCATGTAAAGTTATCTTTTTTCATATTGTGAAACATCTTGCAAAACAAACTGAGGTATACTAACTTTGTGTTATTCAAAGGTTGTATGAAAATACTCTGCAGTTTAATGCAGGATAAATAGGTCAGCTTGCCATACTCTGGTGAATTTACAGTAAAGTACTGTGTTGGACTGGTGCACAGCGGCTGTGGTGTTCATGGTCAGAGTTAGGTTACATCAAGTGTAGCAGAGATTCATTTTAATTTAAGCCGATGTTGCTGAGATTCATTCGCTGAATTCCACCTTTATACCAACTGTATATTGTCTAGTATAAAGACAGTTTAAACAGTATAGTGTCAGTGTAGGGAACGGGTTCAAACATAAGGCACGGGGCCAGATTTAGCCCGAAAAAGACTCCAATCCACCCTGCTGGATTGCTTTGGAAAATGTGAATGAGGGCATAAATTTTGGGCTTTTACCTGTATTTTCTTAAATTTTACAGCTTTTCCTACTTATAAAGATCTCCCCCATGGCCATTCATACTACACCAACGTAATTAAGTAATAAAGAAACAATCAAATGACAGAAAAGTTCCTGTTTTTTCACTGTCTACTGTAGAAATTTATGTTTTTTACAATGGGTCCATAGTAAAAAAAAAAAAAAAAAAAAAATTCTGTGTATTAAGGGAATCGCAGTGCATTCTGGGTTGTTGCTGCCATATTGTTGTTCAAGCAAAACCAAAACTGAAGACAGACTGACAGACAGAGAGAAAACACACTAATGAACACTGAAAAAACTCCCAAATGACCAGTGAGAAGATCAGCAGCATTATACAATACAGAGAGAAGCTAAACAACAAGGCCAATCAGTATTATTAGGAGAAAATGGGGGTAAATCCATATGAACA
The DNA here is from genome assembly GCA_015108495.1 of Heterochromis multidens. Lineage (NCBI taxonomy): Eukaryota > Metazoa > Chordata > Actinopteri > Cichliformes > Cichlidae > Heterochromis > Heterochromis multidens. The sequence continues at coordinate 9,661 of VUQS01028364.1, read as the reverse complement.
CAAAGAGTGGTCACTTTATTTTTAGGAGCAACCAATGCTCATATTCCTTGACATTTTCTCAAAAACTGGTGACTGCCAACACAACAAACAAGTTAAGAATTATAAATTGCTTCAAGCTCGCATTCAGGCGTGTGGGACTCAGTCAGAAACTCTCAGCCACTGAGCCATGATACATGCAGGCATTGTTGCATCTCTTGTCCTGCAAAGACACTTTGCAATATAGTTTACTTAATATTTAATACCGTACTGTAATAATTTTTTTGCTTACATTTTCAATTTTGTATTTCAGTTTATATTTTTACATCTCCTAGTACTGCATACACACGTATAAATTATAAAGTGTTGCTTATTATTTAATATTACACTCCAATAATATACTTACATGTGCAGCAGCAGGTGCAGGAGCTTGTAATCTTTGCGTAGTTCTTTGTTGATAACGGTCAGAGGTAGCCAAAATGACTTCTGTGTTTCCGAGGTGTAATGATGGTACCCAGTCACATTTCATAAGCTGGTTTTCCTTAAACAAAAGCATAAAGACGTTGTTTATATTAGCAGTAGCCCTGCAGTCTGTAGCCATGTAATAGTTTGATGTGTGCTTGAAGTGTAACAGTGGTATGTGGTCAGGATCACACTGTTGCATTTCACACTATTTTATAGAAAACAAAACCATAAAGATTTTCTTTGATTTTAGCTATGGTGCCATGTAGCTACAGCCAAGGTAACTGCCACATCTAAGGGGTATAATGTAGCAACAGCCCTACAACATGTAACTCCATCAGTTTAATATTTTATAATTATAACTTACCAGTATAATGCTGTGATCAGGGCACGTGCTTTCCAAAATATAGTTGAAGGTGATGTTTTTCCTTCTTCCAACTGCTACCCAAGCCAACCATTGTTGGCTTTGCAACCTCAACTCCTTGTTGCTGCTACCAACCTGGAAAGTGCAAAAATCTTACTCCATCCCATATAGTGCTTCCCAACCAATATAGATTTTAAGACCAATACTGATACTAATATTTGGTCATTAAAAAATCTGATATAGCAGTCGATATTTTTTTTCTTTCAGACACATGAAACATAAACAGATTTCCCTAACATTTGTTATGCATAGTTATTTACGAGTCCTTACTAAGATAATGTGATAATGCGGTTTGTGACAATGCAGTTTAAAAATAATCTTGTTTTATTATTACAAAACGTCGTGGATTACTCGTTTACACTCTGCTCAGATCAGCTGGTTGTTCTGTTTGTGGCATTCCAAGCATGTTGCCATCAGAGAAGTTGCAGAGTACCTTTTGGTGGACAAACTATGCAACATCAACAATCATAACATGGCTGAAGGATGTTTCTCCTGTCTCTACTTTTTAAATTTTCATTTATCTGCATATATATGCAGATATCGATATATCTGCAAATAGCAAATATCAGCTCTAGATTGGGCTAAACAAAAAAGAATATACATATTAATTTCGCTTGCAACATTAATCAGTCATGAACTCATAAAGATACAGTATAAGATAATTGAATTCCTGGTTTCCATTACAGTCTGCGATGTATATGCCTGCCATCATAATATCTGCACTATTGCCAGAGGTGTTGTGGGTCTTTCACGGTTACAGACATGACATATCTGTACTGCAGGTTTATTTTTTTTAATGTTTGCTAACATTGTGCAAGTATTGATGTAACTCATTCAGATGAACCCCTGGCTAGAAATGTCACGATAACATGCAAGTGGGGAGCTGCAGGGGTGACACTGAGCAGATTCTGTGAAGCTCCAAGGCGATACAGACTTACAACCACAGTGAAGTGCCCGAGCAAGGGGAAAGCAGAAGAAATCCTCTTTCTCCTTTTTCCCTAACACGGGACTGAGCTGGCAGTAGTACAAGGGTAGGATAAATGGAAGTACATCAGAGTGGAGGGATGAGATTATCCTGGTTGGGATTTGGATTGGGACTTTGAGGAAATGCTGAAGGTGGGAGTACAGAACTAAAGTTCTCACCTAAGCTACTGCCTGCTGGAGGACAGAGGTTGGCTGAAGGATGAGAGAAAAGCCTGAAATATAGGAAGTTCCTATCTCTGTCTATGTAGTCTGTGTCTAGAAAAATGGACAAAAGCATTAAATCCGTGCGAGTGTGCATGTGCACGTGTTATTAAAAGTAGAATACTGGGGCAGCGGTATCCAGTTAATTTCAAGCTGCTACAGTAAAGTGCTATACCTATACTTTATGAAAAGACATTAAAAGTAATTATTTATGCACAATTAGACATTTTGTTGGTTGCATTAGTTAGAATTCCCTTGCTGATACACACAGAAACACTTCAGCAAACCATTTAGAGAGAGAGTGTGTGTGTGTGTGTTTGTGTGTGTGTGTGTGTGTGTGTGTGTGTGTGTGTGTGTGTGTGTGTGTGTATCTCTATATAT